>JAPPVO010003864.1:0-15019 GCA_030407325.1 Camellia japonica | reverse complement strand
TTTGCACGTCGTCCTATTTTGCGCATCGCACTGTTTTGTGTAGTTTATCACTCGCGCTATTTTGCGCATCGCGCTTTTGTGCAGTTTACACCGTTATTTTGCACATCGTCCTATTTTGCGCATCGAGCTGTTTTGTGCAGTTTATCACTCGCGCCTCTTTGCGCATCGCACTGTTTTGTGCAGTTTATCACTCGCGCTATTTTGCGCATCGCACTGTTTTGGGCATATTACACTCGCGTTATTTTGCGCGTCGTCCTATTTTGCGCATCGCACTGTTTTGTGCAGTTTATCACTCGCGCTATTTTGCGCATCGCACTGTTTTGGGCATATTACACTCGCGTTATTTTGCGCGTCGTCCTATTTTGCGCATCGCACTGTTTTGTGCAGTTTATCACTCGCGCTATTTTGCGCATTGCTCTGTTTGGTGCATATTACACTCGCGTTATTTTGCGCGTCGTCCTATTTTGCGCATCGCACTATTTTGTGCAGTTTATCACTCGCACTATTTTGCACATCACACTCTTTTTTGTGCAGTTTACACTCGCGTTATTTTGCGCGTCGTCCGGTTTTGCGCATCGCGCTATTTTGTGCAGTTTATCACTCGCGCCATTTTGCGCATCGCACTGTTTTGTGCAGTTTATCACTCGCGCGATTTTGCGCATTGCACTGTTTTGTGGTTTTTCACTCGCGCTGTTTGCGCATCGCACTGTTTTGTGCAGTTTACACTCGTGTTATTTTGCGCGTCGTCCTGTTTTGCGCATCACGCTGTTTTGTGCAGTTTATCACTCGCGCCATTTTGCGCATCGCACTCTTTTGTGCAGTTTATTACTCGCGCTATTTTGCGTATCGCACTATTTTGTGCAGTTTAAACTCGCGTTATTTTGCGCGTCGTCCTATTTTGCGCATCGCACTGTTTTGTGCAGTTTATAACTCGCGCTATTTTGCGCATCGCACTGTTTTGTGCAGTTTACACTCGCGTTATTTTGCGCGTCGTCCTATTTTGCACATCGCACTGTTTTGTCCAGTTTATCACTCGCGCTATTTTGCGCATCGCACTGTTTTGTGCGGTTTACGCTCGTGTTATTTTGCGCGTCATCCAATTTTGCGCATCGCACTGTTTTGTGCAGTTTATCACTCGCGCTATTTGCGCATCGCACTGTTTTGTGCAGTTTACACTCGCGTTATTTTGCGCGTCGTCTTGTTTTGCGCATCGCGCTATTTTGTGCAGTTTATCACTCGCGCTATTTTGCATATCGCACTGTTTTGTGCAGTTCACACTCGCGTTATTTTGCGCGTCGTCCTGTTTTGCGCATCGCCCTGTATTGTGCAGTTTATCACTCGCGCTATTTTGCGCATCGCACTGTTTTGTGTAGTTTACACTCGCGTTATTTGGCGCGTCATCTTGTTTTGCGCATCGCATTGTTTTGTGCAGTTTATCACTCTCGCCATTTTGCGCATCGCACTGTTTTGCGCAGTTTATCACTCGCGCGATTTTACGCATCGCACCGTTTTGTGCAGTTTTTCACTCGCGCTATTTTGCGCATCGCACTGTTTGGTCCAGTTTACACTCGCGTTATTTTGCGCGTCGTCCTGTTTTGCGCGTTGCACTGTTTTGTGCAGTTTATCACTCGCGCCATTTTGCGCATCGCACTGTTTTGTGCAGTTTATCACTTGCGCTATTTTGCGCATCGCATTGTTTTGTGCAGTTTACACTCACGTTATTTTGCACGTCGTCCTATTTTGCGCATCGCACTGTTTTGTGTAGTTTATCACTCGCGCTATTTTGCGCATCGCGCTGTTTTGTGCAGTTTACACGCGTTATTTTGCACATCGTCCTATTTTGCGCATCGAGCTGTTTTGTGCAGTTTATCACTCGCGCCTCTTTGCGCATCGCACTGTTTTGTGCAGTTTATCACTCGCGCTATTTTGCGCATCGCACTGTTTTGGGCATATTACACTCGCGTTATTTTGCGCGTCGTCCTATTTTGCGCATCGCACTGTTTTGTGCAGTTTATCACTCGCGCTATTTTGCGCATCGCACTGTTTTGTGCGGTTTACGCTCGTGTTATTTTGCGCGTCATCCAATTTTGCGCATCGCACTGTTTTGTGCAGTTTATCACTCGCGCTATTTGCGCATCGCACTGTTTTGTGCAGTTTACACTCGCGTTATTTTGCGCGTCGTCTTGTTTTGCGCATCGCGCTATTTTGTGCAGTTTATCACTCGCGCTATTTTGCATATCGCACTGTTTTGTGCAGTTCACACTCGCGTTATTTTGCGCGTCGTCCTGTTTTGCGCATCGCCCTGTATTGTGCAGTTTATCACTCGCGCTATTTTGTGCATCGCACTGTTTTGTGCAGTTTACACTCGCGTTATTTTGCGCATCGCACCGTTTTGTGCAGTTTTTCACTCGCGCTATTTTGCGCATCGCACTGTTTTGTGCAGTTTACACTCGCGTTATTTTGCGCGTCGTCCTGTTTTGCGCATTGCACTGTTTTGTGCAGTTTATCACTCGCGCCATTTTACGCATCGCACTGTTTTGTGCAGTTTATCACTCGCGCTATTTTGCGCATCGCATTGTTTTGTGCAGTTTGCACTCACGTTATTTTGCACGTCGTCCTATTTTGCGCATCGCACTGTTTTGTGTAGTTTATCACTCGAGCTATTTTGCGCATTGCGCTGTTTTGTGCAGTTTACACTCGCGTTATTTTGCGCGTCGTCCTATTTTGCGCATCCACCTGTTTTGTGCAGTTTATCACTCGCGCCACTTTGCGCATCGCACTGTTTTGTGCAGTTTATCACTTGCGCTATTTTGCGCATCGCACTGTTTTGTGCATATTACACTCGCGTTATTTTGCGTGTCGTCCTATTTTGCGCATCGCACTGTTTTGTGCAGTTTATCACTCGCGCTATTTTGCGCATCGCACTGTTTTGTGCATATTACACTCGCGTTATTTTGCGCGTCGTCCTATTTTGCGCTTCGCACGGTTTTGTGCATTTTATCACTCGCGCTATTTTGCGCATCGCACTGTTTTGTGCAGTTTACACTCGCGTTATTTTGCGCGTCGTCCTGTTTTGCGCATCGCGCTATTTTGTGCAGTTTATCACTCGCGCTATTTTGCGTATCGCACTGTTTTGTGCTATTTACACTCGCCTTGTTTTGCGCGTCGTCCTGTTTTGCGCATCGCCCTGTATTGTGCAGTTTATCACTCGCGCTATTTTGCGCATCGCACTGTTTTGTGCAGTTTACACTCGCGTTATTTGGCGCGTCGTCCTGTTTTGCGCATCGCATTGTTTTGTGCAGTTTATCACTCTCGCCATTTTGCGCATTGCACTGTTTTGCGCAGTTTATCACTCGCGCGATTTTGCGCATCGCACCGTTTTGTGCAGTTTTTCACTCGCGCTATTTTGCGAATCGCACTGTTTGGTGCAGTTTACACTCGCGTTATTTTGCGCGTCGTCCTGTTTTGCGCATTGCACTGTTTTGTGCAGTTTATCACTCGCACCATTTTGCGCATCGCACTGTTTTGTGCAGTTTATCACCCGCGCTATTTTGCGCATCGCGTTGTTTTGTGCAGTTTACACTCACGTTATTTTGCACGTCGTCCTATTTTGCGCATCGCACTGTTTTGTGTAGTTTATCACTCGCGCTATTTTGCGCATCGCGCTGTTTTGTGCTGTTTACACGCGTTATTTTGCGCGTCGTCCTATTTTGCGCATCGAGCTGTTTTGTGCAGTTTATCACTCGCGCCACTTTGCGCATCGCACTGTTTTGTGCAGTTTATCACTCGCGCTATTTTGCGCATCGCACTGTTTTGTGCATATTACACTCGCGTTATTTTGCGCGTCGTCCTATTTTGCGCATCGCACTGTTTTGTGCAGTTTATCACTCGCGCTATTTTGCGCATCACACTGTTTTGTGCATATTACACTCGCGTTATTTTGCGCGTCGTCCTATTTTGCGCATCGCACTATTTTGTGCAGTTTATCACTCGCACTATTTTGCACATCGCACTCTTTTTTGTGCAGTTTACACTCGCGTTATTTTGCGCGTCGTCCGGTTTTGCGCATCGCGCTATTTTGTGCAGTTTATCACTCGCGCCATTTTGCGCATCGCACTGTTTTGTGCAGTTTATCACTCGCGCGATTTTGCGCATTGCACTGTTTTGTGCAGTTTTTCACTCGCGCTGTTTTGCGCATCGCACTGTTTTGTGCAGTTTACACTCGTGTTATTTTGCGCGTCGTCCTGTTTTGCGCATCACGCTGTTTTGTGCAGTTTATCACTCGCGCCATTTTGCGCATCGCACTCTTTTGTGCAGTTTATTACTCGCGCTATTTTGCGTATCGCACTGTTTTGTGCAGTTTACACTCGCGTTATTTTGCGCGTCGTCCTATTTTGCGCATCGCACTGTTTTGTGCAGTTTACACTCGCATTATTTTGCGCGTCGTCCTATTTTGCACATCGCACTGTTTTGTCCAGTTTATCACTCGCGCTATTTTGCGCATCGCACTGTTTTGTGCGGTTTACACTCGCGTTATTTTGCGCGTCATCCAATTTTGCGCATCGCACTGTTTTGTGCAGTTTATCACTCGCGCTATTTTGCGCATCGCACTGTTTTGTGCAGTTTACACTTGCGTTATTTGGCGCGTCGTCCTGTTTTACGCATCGCACTGTTTTGTGCAGTTTATCACTCTCGCCATTTTGCGCATCGCACTGTTTTGTGCAGTTTATCACTCGCGCGATTTTGCGCATCGCACCGTTTTGTGCAGTTTTTCACTCGCGCTATTTTGCGCCTCGCACAGTTTTGTGCAGTTTACACTAGCGTTATTTTGCGCGTCGTCCTATTTTGTGCATCGCACTGTTTTGTGCAGTTTATCACTCGCGCTATTTTGCGCATCGCACTGTTTTGTGCAGTTTACACTCGCGCTATTTTGCGCGTCGTCCTATTTTGTGCATCGCACTGTTTTGTGCAGTTTATCACTCGCGCTATTTTGCGCATCGTACTGTTTTGTGCAGTTTACACTCGCGTTATTTTGCGCGTCATCCTGTTTTGCGCATTGCGCTGTTTTGTGCAGTTTATCACTCGCGCCATTTTGCGCATCGCACTGTTTTGTGCAGTTTATCACTCGCGCTATTGTGCGCATCGCATTGTTTTGTGCAGTTTACACTCACGTTATTTTGCGTGTCGTCCTATTTTGCGCATCGCACTGTTTTGTGTAGTTTATCACTCGTGCTATTTTGCGCATCCCGCTGTTTTGTGCAGCTTACACTCGCGTTATTTTGCGCGTTGTCCTGTTTTGCGCATCGAGCTGTTTTGTGCAGTTTATCACTCGCGCCACTTTGCGCATCGCACTATTTTGTGCAGTTTATCACTCGCGCTATTTTGCGCATCGCACTGTTTTGGGCATATTACACTCGCGTTATTTTGCGCGTCGTCCTATTTTGCGCATTGCACCGTTTTGTGCAGTTTATCAATCGCGCTATTTTGCGCATCGCACTGTTTTGTGCATATTACACTCGCATTATTTTGCGCGTCGTCTTATTTTGCGCATCGCACTGTTTTGTGCAGTTTATCACTCGCGCTATTTTGCGCATCGCACTGTTTTGTGCAGTTTACACTCGCGTTATTTTGCGCGTCGTCCTATTTTGCGCATCGCACTGTTTTGTGCCGTTTATCACGTGCGCTATTTTGCGCATCGCACTGTTTTGTGCAGTTTACACTCGCGTTATTTTGCACGTCGTCCTATTTTACGCATCGCACTGTTTTGTGCAGTTTATCACTCGCGCTATTTTGCGCATCGCACTGTTTTGAGTAGTTTATACTCGCGTTATTTTGCGCGTCATCCTATTTTGCGCATCGCACGGTTTCGTGTAGTTTATCACTCGCGCTATTTTGCGCATCGCACTCTTTTGTGCAGTTTACACTCGCGTTATTTTGCGCGTCGTCCTGTTTTGCGCATCGCGCTGTTTTGTGCAGTTTATCACTCGCGCGATTTTGAGCATTGCACTGTTTTGTGCAGTTTATCACTCGCGCGATTTTGCGCATCGCACTGTTTTGTGCAGTTTCTCACTCGCCCTATTTTGCGCATCGCACTGTTTTTTGAAGTTTACACTCGCGTTATTTTGCGCGTCGTCCTATTTTGTGCATCTCACTGTTTTGTGCAGTTTACACTCGCGTTATTTTGCGCGTCGTCCTATTTTGCGCATCGCACTGTTTTGTGCCATTTATCACACGCGCTATTTTGCGCATCGCACTGTTTTGTGTAGTTTCCACTCGCGTTATTTTGCGCGTCGTTCTATTTTGTGCATCGCACTGTTTTGTGTCGTTTATCACACGCGCTATTTTGCGCATCGCACTGTTTTATGCAGTTTACACTCGCGTTATTTTGCGAGTCGTCCTATTTTGCGCATCGCACTGTTTTGTGCCGTTTATCACACGCGCTATTTTGCGCATTGCACTGTTTTGTGTAGTTTCCACTCGCGTTATTTTGCGCGTCGTCCTATTTTGCGCATCGCACTGTTTTGTGCCGTTTATCACACGAGCTATTTTGCGCATCGCACTGTTTTGTGCAGTTTACACTCGAGTTATTTTGCGCGTCGTCCTATTTTCCGCATCGCACTGTTTTGTGCCGTTTATCACACGCGCTATTTTGCGCATCGCACTGTTTTGTGCAGTTTACACTCGCTTTATTTTGGGCGTCGTCCTATTTTGCACATCGCACTATTTTGTGCCGTTTATCACACGTACTATTTTGCGCATCGCACTATTTTGTGCAGTTTACACCCGCGTTATTTTACGTGTCGTCTTGTTTTGCGCATCACGCTGTTTTGTGCAGTTTATCAGTCGCGCCATTTCGCGCGTCGCACTGTTTTGTACAGTTTTTCACTCGCGCGTTGCACTGTTTTGTGCAGTTTTTCACTCGCCCTATTTTGCGCATCGCACTGTTTTGTGCAGTTTATCACTCGCGCTATTTTGCGCATCGCACTGTTTTGTGCAGTTTACACTCGCGTTATTTTGCGCGTCGTCCTATTTTGCGCATCGCACTATTTTTTGCAGTTTATCACTCACGCTATTTTGCGCATCGCACTGTTTTGAGCAGTTTACACTCACGTTGTTTTACGCGTCGTCCTATTTTGAGCATCGCACTGTTTTGTGCCGTTTATCACACGTGCTATTTTGCGCATCGCACTGTTTTGTGCAGTTTACACTCGCGTTATTTTGCGCGTCGTCCTGTTTTGCGCTTCGTGCTGTTTTGTGCAGTTTATCACTCGCGCCATTTTGCGCATCGCACTGTTCTGTGCAGTTTATCACTCCCGCGATTTTGCGCATCGTACTGTTTTGTGTAATTTTTCACTCGCGCTATTTTGCGCATCGCACTGTTTTGTGCAGTTTATGACACGCGCTATTTTGCGCATCGTACTGTTTTGTGCAGTTTACACTCGCGTTATTTTGCGCGTCGTCCTATTTTGCGCATCGCACTATTTTGTGCCGTTTATCACGCGCGCTATTTTGCGCATCGCACTATTTTGTGCAGTTTACACTCGCGTTATTTTGTGCTTCGCACTGTTTTGTGCAGTTTATCACTCGCGCTATTCTGCGCATCGCACTGTTTTGTGCTGTTTATCACTCGCGCTATATTGCGCATCGCACTATTTTGTGCAGTTTATCACTCGCGCTATATTGCGCATCGCACTGTTTTGTGCAGTTTACACTCGCGTTATTTTGCGCGTTGTCCTATTTTGCGCATCGCACTGTTTTGTACAGTTTATCGCTCGCGCTATTTTGCGCATCGCACTGTTTTGTGCAGTTTACACTCGCGTTATTTTGCGCGTCGTCCTGTTTTGCGCATCGCGCTGTTTTGTGCAGTTTATCACTCTCGCTATTTTGCGCATCGCACTGTTTTGTGAAGTTTACACTCGCGTTATTTTGCGAGTCGTCCTATTTTGCGCATCGCACTGTTTTGTGCAGTTTACCCTCGCGTTATTTTGCGCATCGCACTGTTTTGAGCAGTTTACACTCGCCTTATTTTGCGCGTCGTCCTATTTTCCGCATCGCACTGTTTTGTGCAGTTTATCACTCGCGCTATTTTGTGCATCGCACTGTTTTGTGCAGTTTACACTCGCGTTATTTTGCGCGTCGTCCTATTTTGCGCATCGCACTGTTTTGTGCAGTTTATCACTCGCGCTATTTTGCGCATCGCACTAATTTGTGCAGTTTACACTCGCGTTATTTTGCGCGTCGTCCTATTTTGCGCATCGCACTGTTTTGTGCCGTTTATCACACGCGCTATTTTGCGCATAGCACTGTTTTGTGCAGTTTCCACTAGCGTTATTTTGTGCGTCGTCCTATTTTGCGCATCGCACTGTTTTTGTCACGCCCCAAACCAGCCCCTAAAAGTTTGGGCATGACCTAAGCAGAAACAGACAGAATAACCTGTATGGTATAACATTTGGGGGCCTGAACGGAAGCATTAAATTTAAAACGACATCTAGAAATATCCATTGAGCAACTATCAACAAGCCAGGACCATCTTAACATTTAACATAAAGTAACATGCACACAAAATGAGGTTACATAAACATTTACAATCCAGCCCAGGTCTTAGGCATACAAAACAATAAATACATATCCCTGACCAGCAATGTGGGTACCAAAAGTTACATATACAAAGTAAACTGATCTAATATGTAAGGGTTTCCTCCAGTGCCTGGTTATCCTTAGGCTGACAAAAATGCATGAAGTGTGCTAGGTCGGCTCCTCAAGCTGGTTCCTACAGAATCAGACAAAATTACAGAATGAGACAAGCTCAGTGAATAGTAGCGCGTAACAATAAAATCACAATGTACAGTAGTATATGTATCAAAACCAAATACTGAGATAACAGATTGGCCTATTAGCCCAGATAGCCTTGCGGCACAGATAGCCTTTCGGCTCAGGTAGCCTTGCGGCACAACAGGTAGCCTTGCGGCACAACAGGTAGCCTTACGGCACAGATAGTCTTCCGACTCAGGTAGCCTTGCGGCACAGATAGTCTTCCGACTCAGGTAGCCTTGCGGCACAGATAGTCTTTCGACTCAGGTAGCCTTGCGGCACAGATAGTCAAATATGGTGCTCACATTTCAGTTCCAGATTAACACATGAGTTATGATCTTATCTTACAGAAAACAGATACATAAATATATGTATAATGCACTATTACTCACAGTGTTGTGGTGGCGTATGAGTTCCTTCTGGAGTGTGCCCTTTGAGTAAATCACACAATTTCAACAAGTTGATAAGCTTCCTGGGTGACCCACGAATTTTCCCCCAATTCTCTTCTCCTTCCTCTCCTATTTCCTCACCCAAAAGTGATCCACGTTTTTGATCTTTTGGGGTCAAACAAAACTTAGAGAAAATAAATATAAGGCTCATATAAGACGAAACTGAATCGCTTTAGGTGCCGAAATGAAAATTCTACAGAAAATCCCATTATAGCTTAAAAATCATGTAGATTCCAAATATCAAATCAATTTCTGCAAATTAAATCTCTAAGGTGCTCAATTTCCATTTTAAGTGATTCAAGTGTAACAGATAAGTTCTAATTCAATAGATAGAAACTCACATTGCTAAGTTCCATGCACTTTTACTATACTTTCACACACAATAAATATTCAAAGACACAAAACAGAAGATTGAAAAGATACCAGAATCAGATACGAGGGTTGGGGTATTACACTCTCCCCCCTTATTTAAGTTTGGTCCTCCAAACTTGTTTTTACCTTAGGACGAAAACAGATACGGATATTGATTTTGCATTTCATCCTCTTTTTCCCAAGTCGCCTCAGTTCCGTAGTGCTCTTGCCACTCCACTTTTACCATTGGAATTTCCCGGTTCCTTAACTGTTTTACTTGACGGTCCAGAATTCGAAGCGGTTTTTCTTCATATGTTAGCTTGTCGGTTAGCTCAATCTGATGATAGTCAATAATATGGGATGGATCTGGAAGGTACTCTGGAGCATAGAAACATGGAATACATTATGAACCTGACTTAGATGTGGCGGAAGGGCGACTCGGTAAGCTACTGTCCCAACTCTCTGTAAAATCTGAAAGGGACCGACATATCGGGGTGTTAGCTTACCCTTCTTTCCAAATCTTGGGTGGCCTTTCATTGGGGTGACTTTCACAAAGACATGACTGTTCTCATCAAATTCTAAATTCCTTCGTCGGTTATCTGCGTAACTCTTCTGCCTGCTTTGAGCAGTTTTCAGCCTTTCTCGAATAATCTTCACTTTCTCAGTAGTCAATTGGACAATCTCTGGCCCTAACAAAGGCCTATCTCCTACCTCAGCCCAACACACTGGTGAGCGACACGGTCTCCCATACAGGGCTTCATAAGGTGCCATTTGAATACTCGAATGGTAACTATTATTATACGCGAATTCAATCAATGGTAGATGCGTCTCCCAACTCTCTTGAAAATCCAGAACACACATTCGAAGCATATCTTCTAACGTCTGAATCGTCCTTTCGGACTGTCCATCGGTTTGAGGATGGAAAGCTGTACTGAACTTCAATTCTGTACCCATTGCATTCTGTAGACTCTGCCAAAACCGTGACACAAATTTTGGATCTCTGTCCGACACAATTGAAACCGGGACTCCGTGAAGCCTTACAATTTCATCTATATAGAGCAAAGCAAGTTTGTCGGCGTTGTATTGGGTCTTCACAGGCAAGAAATGGGCGGATTTGGTTAACCGGTCAACAATAACCCATATCGAATTCATACCCCGAGGCGTCCGTGGTAACCCCACTACAAAATCCATCGTTAGGTGTTCCCATTTCCACTCCGGAACTGGAAGGGGTTGTAACAACCCTGCAGGTTTCTGATGTTCTGCTTTAACTTGCTGGCACTGCAAACATTTGGATACAAACTCCGCAATTTCCCTCTTCATACTTGGCCACCAGAAATGTTGTTTCAAATCTTGGTACATTTTGGTACTTCCTGGATGTATTGAGACTCTCGAGGCATGTGCTTCTTCCATCAACTTCCGTTTAAGTTCTACCACATTAGGGACACACACCCGATTCTGAAATTGAAGCACGGAATCTGTCAAGGTAAATCCCAGTTTCGGTTTTGTCTCCATTTCACTACATATTTTCTTGAGGGCGTCGTCCTCCATTTGACGTATCTTGATCTCTTCCATTAATGCCGGTTGAGCCATCATTGCCGCTATTGTTGCTCTTTGCCCAGGTAATAGTAAGTCAATTTCCATCTTATTCAGAGCCCCTATCAATTCCTTACTTTCTGTCAATAGACTCGCCAGTATTCCCATATTTTTCCGACTGAGTGCGTCTGCTACCGTGTTAGCTTTGCCAGGATGGTAGTGAAGTTGCAGATCATAGTCTTTAATAAGTTCTAGCCACCGCCGTTGGCGCATATTCAACTCCTTTTGGGTGAAAAGGTATTTGAGGCTTTTATGATCAGTATAAATATCACAAGAAGTCCCATACAGATAATGTCGCCAAATCTTTAACGCAAAGACAACTGCTGCCAATTCAAGGTCATGTGTGGGATAATTTTTCTCATGGGGTTTAAGCTGGCGAGAGGCGTAGGCGATAACTCTTCCGTTCTACATAAGAACACAACCCAGTCCCTTATGTGAAGCGTCACTATAAATTACAAATCCCTCGTTACCAGATGGTAATGCAAGAATCGGGGCTGTAGTTAACTTCGTTTTTAATTCCCGGAAAGCAAATTCTCTCTGTTCAGTCCATTCAAAGACAATGCCCTTCTTCGTTAGCTGCGTAAGTGGTACAGCAATCTTAGAAAAGTCTTGGACAAATCTCCGATAATAACCTGCTAGTCCCATAAAACTGCGCACTTCAGTTACATTAGTCGGGGTTGGCCAGTTTACAATTGCCTCAATCTTACTTGGATCGACGGAAACTCCTTCTTTAGTTATGACATGTCCCAGAAATGCCACTTCGTGTAGCCAAAATTCACACTTCTTCAGTTTTGCGTACAGCTTCTTTTCTCGGAGAGTTTGGAGAATTCGACGAAGATGAGTCTCATGAGCCTCTACATTCCCAGAATAAATAAGGATGTCATCTATAAAGACCACTACAAACTCATCCAGATAAGGTTTGAAGACTCGGTTCATCAGATCCATAAATGCTGCTGGTGCGTTTGTAACCCCGAAGGGCATAACCAAAAATTCATAATGACCGTAGCGGGTTCGGAAGGCTGTCTTCTCGACATCTTCGGCTTTAACTTTCAATTGGTGATACCCGGACCGTAAATCAATCTTAGAGAAAACCTGCGCCCCTTGCAGCTGATCAAATAAATCGTCAATTCGCGGTAGAGGGTACTTATTTTTAATTGTTACTTTATTAAGCTCCCGGTAATCTATGCATAAACGAAGTGTCCCGTCTTTCTTCTTCACAAACAGGACTGGTGCACCCCAGGGAGAGACACTCGGACGAATAAATCCTTTATCCAATAAATCTTGAAGCTGAATCTTCAATTCCTTCATTTCAGTAATGCCATCCGATACGGAGTTTTAGAAATGGTTGAGTTCCGGGTAACACATCAATTGTGAATTCAATTTCACGGTCCACTAACTCTCCCGGCAGTTCTTTTGGGAAGACATCCGGAAAGTCACAAACAACGGAATCGGTATAGAGTTAAGTAAAAGTAGAGTAGTAGTAAGTAATATTTTCATTCTCTACGGGCCTCCCAGAACATTACACAAATACCCCCGACATCCTTTTTGAATCAATTTGTAAGCCTTAGCTGCAGAGATCACATACGGTGGTGATGTCACTTCTTGACCCTGGAAAATAGTTTCTGACTGACCCGGAGGGTGGAATTTAATTTGTTTCATTAGGCAGTCTATGGTAGCCCCGTATTCACCCAACCAATCCATCCCCAAAATAATATCAAATGAAGTCATGTCAAGTGGAACTAAATTAGCATATACACAGACATCTCCAATGAAAATTTCACAAGTAGGATAGACAGAAGTACAGATCAAGGAAGTCCCCATAGGCGATGTAACACACAACACATAGGCTAATTCTACTTCAGGTTTATCTAAGTTCTTTGCAAATTGCTTTGACACAAAAGAGCAGGTAGAGCCAGAATCAAACAAAACATAAGCAGAGTGGCCATAAACTGTAAATGTACCTGACACCACTGTTGTTGCATTTTGACTATCTGGAACCAACGCAAATACCCTACCTTGCTTCATGGTGTCCTTGTTATTATTTGGTTTGACAGTTGATTTGGCACCAGGAGTCGGTGTAGACCCAACTGAACTTGTGGCGGCCTTACTACCGGGTTGTTGATTCCTTTGTGGCAGTCCCTAATCAAATGTCCAGTTTTTCCACACCGGAAACAAGCTCCAGTCAACCGATGAAAACCCCACGATGTTTCAACCCACATTCCAGACACACAGGAGTCGAATTCTGAGAAGCTGTACTGGTGAAGTTTCCTGAATTCTGCTTTTATTTGGTGATGTGGTTGATCCCTTAGACCATTGAGTATTTTGCCTCTTCCCTTTCCATTCAGAAATTCGAGTCTGAGTAGCTAAATTTCCTTCTGCGATGACAGCCCGCTCCAAGACATCAACGTACGTCGGTAACTTCAACACATTGATCCGATCCTGAATGGCATTCCGCAATCCTCCCTCGAATTTCCGCGCCTTTTGTACTCTGTGTCTACCATGTGAGGTGCAAACCGAGCTAGTTCTGCAAACTGGGCTTCATACTCAGCTACAGTTTTGTTTCCTTGTCTCAATGTTTCAAACTCAGTCACTTTCTTGTCTCGCATACTCTGAGGAAAATTTGTCATAGAATAACACCAAGAACCTGTCCCAAGTCAACCCGGATGCATTGTTCTGGTAAGCATCCACCACCTCCGTGCTTCCTCTTCAAGCGTGAAAGCAGCAAGCTGCACTTTCTGAACTTCAGTACAAGGGAAGACTTCGAATAATTTCTCTATCCCCAGCACCCATGCCTCCGCCTTCATTGGTTCAATCCCTCCTTTGAACGAAGGTGGTTTCATCTTTTTAAACTCCCGCGTAAGTGTGATGGTACGGTCCTCAGCGTGAATATCCTGCCTTACAGGTGGGGGGTACTGGCGGGGTGGTGGCTGAGGTTGTTGTTGCTGTTGCTGTTGTTGTCGTAGAGTTTCAGCCATATCTCTCATCATTCTTTCCATCCTATCCAACCGTACCGAGGTAGCATCTTCTGGCTCATCAGCCCTTGTTCTCACCATAGTCTACAAAACAAATCATTATACCATACACAAAGGTGTACAAGAAAGTCAAATCGTTAGCATTAGGGTTAGCAGAAATCATCTCACGTTGCTATCATTCCTACCTTCCTGTATGATGCCTACACTAGACATCCTAACGCTCAATGGATCAGTGTGTGAGATAGCAACTCGTGCTCTGATACCACTTGTCACGCCCCAAACCAGCCCCTAAAAGTTTGGGCATGACCTAAGCAGAAACAGACAGAATAACCTGTATGGTATAACATTTGGGGGCCTGAACGGAAGATTAAATTTAAAACGACATCTAGAAATATCCATTGAGCAACTATCAAAGCCAGGACCATCTTAACATTGAACATAAAGTAACATGCACACAAAATGAGGTTACATAAACATTTACAATCCAGCCCAGGTCTTAGGCATACAAAACAATAAATACATATCCCTGACCAGCAATGTGGGTACCAAAAGTTACATATACAAAGTAAATGATCTAATATGTAAGGGTTTCCTCCAGTGCCTGGTTATCCTTAGGCTGACAAAAATGCATGAAGTGTGCTAGGTCGGCTCCTCAAGCTGGTTCCTACAGAATCAGACAAAATTACAGAATGAGACAAGCTCAGTGAATAGTAGCGCGTAACAATAAAATCACAATGTACAGTAGTATATGTATCAAAACCAAATACTGAGATAACAGATTGGCCTATTAGCCCAGATAGCCTTGCGGCACAGATAGCCTTTCGGCTCAGGTAGCCTTGCGGC
>JAPPVO010003863.1:0-26230 GCA_030407325.1 Camellia japonica | reverse complement strand
CCTCCTCAGATGACTCTTTATCTGCCTCCGCTTCGGACTCATCGTCATCAGGGGCTGGCGCCTGTGAGCTACTCCCAATGTGAGTGCGCCCCGCTTTGGTGCGGGGGTATACTCTGCGTCTCGAGTAGGAGCGAAGGTCCAGCTGAAGCACCTCCTACAGTAGGAAGCTGGAAGGGAGGCTGAAAAGTACAAATGGCAAACGCATCATTGCATAATGCAGTATATGAATACAGTGTGTACATATTGTGAGCAGTGTATCGGTGCAGAATGCAGTGTATGAATACAGTGTGTGAATACTGTGAGCAGTGTATCAGTGCAGAAGCAGTGTATGAGTACAGTGTATGAATGCCGTGAGTAGTGCTGTGAACAGTCTGTGGGCTACAGTGTGTCAGACACCGTGAGGCCGTGTATCAAGTGTTGAGTTGTGCATCAGGTTATGTGAAACAGTTTATGTATGGTTTGAGACCGTGGTCAGAAGAACATATCGGAATACTGTAAATGGCCAGGAGATCGAGGCTCTGCTGAAGCATCCCCATCACCAAAGCAGTCAACTCCAGCGACTGGCGAGTGTACTCGGAGGAAGCTTGCAAAAGTGTTAGAAGTCTCAGTATTCTGCGAAATATCAAATGAATTGAAATGAAATGAAATGACTGTGCAGAATGCAAAATGCAGTAGTACATACCGGAGGTAAGCCGTAGAACCCGACTAACTCATGATCAGCCGAAGGGGGAGCAATAGGGATCTGGTAAGTCGCCCCACCCCGCCCTCTGCATGTCATCATCGTGGGCAGTGCTGGCCAACTAGCCCCCCATCCCCTCCGAGCTCCACTCTTGCCACGGACTCAGGCTGTCCTCGATGTCCCTGCCCCTGCTCCCTCTCCAGCTCCCGCCGCAGGCCTCTCTCTCTCTCAGCTCGACGGCCACTGTTCAAAGGCTGCATGATATACGTCTGAACGTACTCTGAGTAGTCGCCTATGCCTCTGAAGCGTATCGCATCCCAGCCGATCGTGTAGTCGGCCATCTGCTCAGGGGTAAACCTCTCGGTATCCCTCATATGCTCGGAGGGTGAACCGGAACTATCTGCTCTGGTAAACCCAGGGTCTGGCGTAGGAAACGCTCACCCAGGTACCAAGCCGACAGACCGGGCCCTCCAGCAAGATCCTGAAGCGTGCAGTCTCCTCCTCCGCCCAACAAATCGCTCCCAAATCACACGGCCGCCATGGAGCCCAAGGCTGCCAGGTGATCTGTAAATGACATGCAGTTTGTTATCTACTGTTATTGAAAATAAGTGCCAAGCGAAGTTTAAATAAACTCTAAAGTTGAACATACCTCCGCGGGGGTGATGGTATTAAAGTAGCTGCGGAAGAAGATGAACGTCTCCCGGGGTCTCCGCACGCATTTCACATCAAAACGGCGGGAGAATGGCACGCCAAGAGGAATCTCCACGTCTGGCACTAGGGTGAGTCTCGGAAAGTAGGCGTAGACCTACAACTGCAGAGTAAATATCAGTATGCTTATCAGACAAAGCAGAATACAGAATAAAGCAGAAATTGTAGAACCGTGTATTGTGCAGTGTATTGTGCAGAGTGTACAATGTGTGCGGTGTACAGTCAGTGTAAAACAGAGTATGTGTGTGCCGTGTGTGCAGTATACAGTTAGCGTGAAGCAGACCGTAGTGTGTGCAATGTACAGAGTACAGAAAATGTAAAACAGAAATGTAAAGCAGAAAAGAAAATGTACCTCCCAAGCCCCGCAGTAGCCTCCGAGCAACTGCCCGCTGCAACGGGAGATCGAGCTCATGTATCCGTATAGAGTGGCTAGGGCAGCGCCACCCCAGTCGTAGCGCAGAATCCGCATGACGTCCACAAGAGCGCTCAACAAACAGAGAGGCACGGTGTTCGCCCGATCGGCGAAAATAGTAGTCCCCAGCAGAAACATCAGGAAGCCGCGGGTGTACTGCTCCACCTCCCCCTGAGTCATTGGTGCCTCCTCAGCTAAAGCCGGCTGAGTCCGGAAGCGGCTCTCGAACCATGAATATCTGACAAATCCCGGGCGTGCAAGAGGCGGCATCTCGCCGAGCAAGTAAACCTGAGCGGCCTCCCACTCATCCATATCGGTGTTGAAGGGGATTGGATCACCCCCTACCCTGATGCTGGTGAGCATTAAGAAGTCATAGGGAGTCATCGTCATGTCTCCCGCGACGGAAAGGTGGAAGGAGTCGGTGGTATCCCACCACCTCTCCACGAGAGCGGCGAGAAGAGGCCTGCTCGCAGTAAGCCGAGAGAGTCCCCTGTAGAAGGCGCCGAAGCCGGCCTGGTCTACGATGTGGCGGACTGCATCGGGCAACTCCATGTACCAATCCCAGGCGGCGACATTCTCATACCCCTGGAAGGCATGGGAATCTCCCTGTATTCGAAAACAAACAGTGGCGAAACAATATTCAATATATAGTTTTGAAGAACAGTCAAAATCAGTACAATGCAGCGTGTGTGCACGTTTTTCAAGTTCAAACAAACATCGGGTGCCGGTGTGCTTGCAGTGAACTACGACATGTGACGTGTCAGTATGTTTGAGTGGTTCAGTACGATACAGCGTGTGTGCATGTTTTTCAAGTTCAAACAAACATCGGGTGCCGGTGTGCTCACAGTGAACTATAGTGTATAATGTGTCAGTGTGTTTGAGTGGTTCAGGGCAAATACAATATGTGTGCGCGTGTTCAGATTCAAACAGATATCAAGTGTGAGTGTGTTCACAGTCAACTACAGCATACAGTGTATCAGTGTATCCGGTTTAAGCAATTAAAGAACAGAATCAACTATGGCAGTTAAGTGTTCTACATTGCAGAAAATGAAACGGGGAAGAGTATACCTCGGAAGCGCCGTATGATAGATGTGACTCCGGCTTGCGCAGGAGAAGCTCTAGAGCCACCATCCTATCGAAACTCCGGAACTGGAGAAGTCCGTCGGGGGGCAGTATGTGAATCGCCGGCCGGTAGGTCGCCGGGTCGAATGGGCGGACGCTCAGAGGCAAGAGCTCGGCCTCGGGATCCATCTCATGCTCCGGGGAAGTCCCGCCCTGTGGAAGATCGTCTGCCATCTCAGAGAAAGTGTGAAAATGGCCAGAAATGTGGAAATCGGGCTAGAATGTGAAAAGTCAACAGAAAGTCAACCCTAGGAGGGTGGAAAATTGTCGGAAAAGTCGGAATATAGAAAAGGCACGGAAACCAAGAGAAACTCGAGGGAAACAAACCCTAAGAGGCGGAAATCGCAAAAGAAACACCGAAACGAAGAAACGTTCGGTTCAAAACGTTCGAAACGCGAAGGTATTCACGAATCGAACGACGAAACGGGCATGAAAATCAAAGAAAACGGAGAAAAGAAGGAAGGAAAATACTCTAGAGAGAGAGAGGAAGAAATTTCGGCCAAAAATAAGTGAGAAAAATAAGGCTTGAGGCCCTATTTTATAAGACCCAAGAGGCCAAAAGAGCAAACTGCCCCGATTTAGGCAGATTTGGCCGTCGGCCAAATATTTGGCCGGTGGAATTTTTTGTGGCCGGTGGGCAGCCGGTGACCTCCTATGATGGCCGTGAGCCTCCTACATCTTTTTTTGGGTCAAATATGTGGTTTGGGGCCTCCATTTCTCAACACAGTGCAAGACAATGCATTTCCGAAGTTCAACCGGTCTCTGTTTTGACCTCGGACCATGTTTTTTGTGCGAAGCACTCGAGTACGTGCATGGCATATCCTTTTTGTATCCTTTTTGTCTCCTAAGAGATTTGAAAGTTGTCCCACGTGCATTGTTTTACAACGCTTTGACGTGAGCGCGCGTTAAGTTATACGCGCACGACTTGCATTATTATGCACCTACGCTCGGTCTAGGAGACCTTAAATCCTCTGAAGGTGCAAGTCCTTCGGTGATTGTCGTGCCCGAACGACTTTTGGTAAGTTGCATTGTCATGCATCTCAAGTGACACGCGTTGTCGCGTATTCGAGTTCACATGCATTGTCATGCATTTCAAGCGACTCGTGTCGTCGCACATTCGAGTTCACATGCATTATCATGCATTTCAAGCGATGCGCGTCGTCGCGCATTCGAGTTCACAAGCATTTCGAGCGACATGCGTGGTCGCGCATTCAAGATCATATGCATTGTCATGCATATCAAAAGACGTGCGTTGTCACGCATTTGCATCATCATGCATCAACATGCATCATTTGCACTTTCAAAACAAAATCAAAAAAAAAAACAATCATGCATCATCATGCATTTGCATTTCAAAAAAAAGAGGGAAGAAAACAACAAAAACAACATGCATCATTTGTATTTCAAAAACAAAAACACAAAAAAATGCATTATCATGCATTTTCCCTTCAATATTGCATATGTCATGCATCACTGTAAATAGTGCATATGTCATGCATCCACTGTAAATAGTGCATATGTCATGCATACATTGTAAATAGTGCATATGCCATGCATTCTCTTGTATATAGTTCATATGTCATGCATCTTATTGTAAATATTGCATTTACGTCCATCCATTGCATATTGTATATATTGCATTGTAGCTTGTATGCATCCACTGCATCACATCCATCTATGGCCTGCGCCTTTCCATGTTGAGCTTGGTCTGGTATGTGCCCATACTTTTCACGTTAAAGCACAGTTCTGCATGTGTACGCGCCTATTCCACGCTGGCATGTTGGTTTGAGGGTTGCGGCACCTTTTCTGTGTTAGACGCAGTTCGTTTGTGTACATGCCTTTCCTAGGCAAGATTTGGTTTGGCCCGCGTGCCTTATCCATTGTATATATTCCATTCCAGTGCATATTGTATATATTGTATTGTAGCTTGCATGCATCCATTGCATCACCTCCATTTATGGCTTGCGCCTTTCCATATTGAGCTTGGTCTGGTATGTGCCCATACTTTTCACGTTAAAGCACAGTTCTGCATGTGTACGCGCCTATTCTACGCTGGTATGTTGGTTTGAGGGTTGCGGCACCTTTTCTGTGTTAGATGCGGTTCGTTTGTGTACATGCATTTCCTAGGCAAGATTTGGTTTGGCTGCATGCCATATCCATTGTATATATTACATTGTAGTGTAATTTTTGCATCCAGCATTAGGATCATATTCTTTCGTTAGCGGGTCATTCCCCCCACTTATGTCATTCCATCCACCAATTACTTGTTCTTGTGTTCGTTTACATCACTCATAGTTCTGCATGTGTACGCGCCTATTCCACTGCTGGTATTGTGGTTTGAGGGTTGCGGCACCTTTTCTATGGTAGACGGATTTTGCATCTCCATCATCCTTTTGACATTTGTGTGGTTTTGAACCGCTCATGATTGGATCATGATTCAATTGCATTGCATATCGTTTGCATTGTTTATACATAGTTTTGTATGTTTTGCATATTATTTGCATTGTTTTGTAATTTTGCATATCATTTGCATTACATTAGATTCAATTGCATATCATCGCACTGTTTGTGCACCCCTTGGTCTAAGGAGACCTTAAATCCTACATTCGCGTTGTCGTGCAGCTTTCGATTGCATTGTTATGCATGTTGCTAACGATATTGTACCTATTGAGTTTTTTTTTTCTCTTTCAGGCACGATATTGTATGTACGGTTCATTTGAAACTGGTGCAACCAGACGAACCGCACAGGTATTGTATCCTCCGAGTGAGACGCATTGAGAATTGCATAATTCACTTGCACCCTCTCTGCATTGTAGTGTAGTTTGGTTTGTGCTAGCTTAAAACTGTTGCATTGTTGTGCTTCGTTACAGCTTTCTTTGCATGATCATAAGTTATGCTTGACTTCTTGCATTTTCAGTTGCATTTTGCCCCTGCCTTCGGGTGCATATCTTGTCTGTCTTGCATGTTTGTCTAAATCTTCGACCTTGTCAAAAATGGGTCGTTTCTGGGCTTTGACATTCACTCCCGTCATTTTTATGACTTTCGAGTTCTGTTAAAGAGGGGCAACTGTATACACCCCATTTTTGACCGTCCTCAAGACTTGGATGTCACCGCTTGAACACTCGGTGATCATCCATGTCTGTGTTTGTCTTGAGTTCTCGGAGGTCTCGGCTACGCGCCTTGCTTCAGGGTCTCTCGGTTCGACTGATTTGTGTTTGGTTTTGCACCAAACACTTGTGTTTTGCCTTTGAGGGGCAGGGAATGGCTTGTTGGCCACCCCCACACATCATCGGCCATGGCTTGAGGCCACCGGCCACTGGTTTGTTGCCACCGGCCAAATGTTTGGCCGACCGGCACCTTTTGTAGTCGACCGGCCATCTATTTTGGTCAAATTGCATTTTTGGCTGGCCGACCACTATGCATCTGCTTTTGCAGATATTTTTATGCCAGCTGTGCTAGCTGGCATACACCTTTGCTCCCCTCCATACACGTGTATAGAGGGATTTCCCTCTTGACTAGCTTGCTTTGGAAGCTTTGCAAGAGGGATTGTCTATAAGAGGGAGCCTCTTCTCCCTCCATTAGGGTTAGACAAAAAATACAGAGGGAGCTCTAAATTAGGGTTTACATAGTTGTAGCTATTCTATCTCTATTTCTCCCTCTCTTTTGCTCTAAGTGTGTTTTAGTCTTACTATTGCACACAAACACATAGAGTTACACCTTCTCTTGGGTACTGAGGTGCTGAGGAGCTGTTCTTGGTGTTCTTGAGTGGATTCAAGCTTGAAAAACCAGCTGGAACATTGTTTGTGAAGAGGATCATCAAGGGTAAGAACTTCACCTTTTATTCCCCATTTTTGCATAGCTTTTTAACCAATCTTGCAACTGTTTTTAGACTTTGTATATAACTAATAAAAGTCTTGATTTTGAGTGCTTAACATAGTTGTTCAAGGGTGTTTTGAGCTTTGGGGTTGTTTGACCCCTCATAGGCCTTGTTAGGCCCTTTTTTTGTGCTATTTTGGTGAGCTTCGGGACCACCTTGTTTGGGCCTGAGGATGGTGCCTTAAGGTCCCAAGAAGGAGAGGGCCACCCCCTCTCCTTGTTGTCCTTGAAAATGGCCATTTTTGCCTCATGTGTGAGCATCTAATTTAGGTTCATGTTGGCCATGTCTTAGCTGTTATTTGTGCTTATTATGTCATAATATAGCTCTATTTTTACTTGGTTTAGACACACCATGCTTGCCTTGCATACATGTCTTGTAATGCCATGATTTGCCTTAACATGTACATAGCATTTAGACTACCATGCTCATGTGTTTTGGCCTAGCTTTGTGAAGCTTTTATGCTTGTTTTAATGTGCTTGAGGTCTGTTTTTGGTCATTTGGGTTGTCCATGCTTTGCTTTGTATAGCTACCATGCAAACTCTCTTGTATGCCTTAAGCATTGACCCCTCTAGCATGCCATCCTTGCATCATTTTAGTGGTTTGGAACCACTTGTCATGTTATTTCAGTCCTCATGATATGCTCGTATGCTTGCATTTGATGCCCCTTTCATGCTTTAAAAGGTTGGTGTTTCTTGCTCCATGTTTGTGCCATTGTGTATGCCTCTAGGATTAGATCATTTAGATGTTATCTAAGTGGTTTTTGGGGCTTACTTTTGTATGTTTTAGGACTGTTTTGATTCACTTTGATCATTTGCTTCACGTGTCACATGATCATGGTTTAAGTCCTTGGGCTTGGTTACATGCCTTGCTTGCATTGATAGGTTGATTTGGCATCATCCTTTGTGTGTTTTCAGAGCTTGCAATGCATGCCATGTGTCCATGATTATATCCCTTTGAGTGTGCTTAGGAGTCCCTCCTTTATGCTTAAATGTGGAACTATGTTCGCATGCATGATTGTGTGTTTAGATACTTGGTTCATGACATGTTGTCGCATGCTTAAATGGTGTTGCATTTTGCATGCATTTCTTGCTAAGTTGTCTAACATGTTATATGCCTTGCATGTGTGCATGTTGACATTACACTTTGCATGCTTGTTAGTTGCAT
Source organism: Camellia japonica (assembly GCA_030407325.1). Lineage (NCBI taxonomy): Eukaryota > Viridiplantae > Streptophyta > Magnoliopsida > Ericales > Theaceae > Camellia > Camellia japonica. Next base: position 18,268 of record JAPPVO010003863.1, on the reverse strand, counting down.
CTTTGTATGTACATTTGCATGCTCATGTTGCATGTTTAGATTGCATGTTTAGGTTGCATTGCATCGACATGCATACTTAACCTCTTGAATTGAGCATGATAGAGGTTGAGCTCCTTGCTTGTTTATGTGCATTTCATTTGAAATCAAAGTGCATAACTTGGTTTCTTAGGCTATCACACATCGAAATGCGCGATTGGTGGTCCGAGAACCGAGAACCATGTCCCTTTGAGTCATAAACATGATAAGGGATGTGTTGGTGCACACATTTGCTTGGAATGCATTGCTATGCCTTGTTTTGTCCTCTGCTGCTGTCAAAACAGGATTTTACAGGATGGTTTGGCCGGCCGGCCATCTTTAGTGCCGACCGACCAACAATTGGTGGCCAATAGCTTGACCAGTGGCCGGCGATCATTTCCTTTGGCCGTTGACCATTTCCTTTGGCCGGTGGCATCCCACAGGGTTCATAGAGTATACCTTGGGATTTGTGCAATGATCAGAGGAACAGAGCAGGGAAAACAGAGGCAACTTGTACATAGCAGTGGACTTCCGAGCGGAGCCGAGCATGCATTGCATTGGGCCCTCTTCCCGAGGCTGTTTACTGTTTTATTAGATTAGTTAATTTGCTTAACTAGTTTAATTGGTCTGTAATATTTAATTAGCTTGTAGGTTAGTTAAATCTGTATTATTCTTTCGGTCCCTCTGAGCGAGGGCAAATTTGTAATAAGTGTGGGTGCGTGTGTGCATGTCTTCCAACCCCCACTTCTTTCTCCCTTTTACTTACCTGCTTTTGATGGTTAGTATTAGGACATATTTAAATTAGCATACCTTATGCTATGCATGCGTGCATACATTCATTCGTTTTGCATGCACCGGGCTCGGCGCATCATGCTAACAGCATAGTATTTCCATTCTAACTTGAATACGTGCTACTTGTTGCATCCCACATGCCATCTTAGGATTAGCCGAGCCTCTTCTAGTGACATTCTGTATGCGTTGCATTAGCCACTTAACATGAACTTGGATCATGCATGATTGCTAACATGTCTATTGTTTTGGCTTGGAGTACACTGTAAGTGTTTTTATGCTTTAGCATCTTGCATAAGTGTGAATGTTAACATGACAGCATGCTTACCATGTGGCTAGATGCTTAAATGATATAACTGCCTGAATGCCTGTGGGTGAAGGTTGGATTGTTTGAATTGGAATAATTCATTGAAATATGTATTTTAGCCTACTTGCGAGTAGCAAATCTCAAACCATTTTCAAACAAATGGATATGCAATGTTTTGTTCCAAATTAGGCGATCTAGTCTATACTTGTTTTGCTGTGCGCATCACATAGTAATTCTAGCTAATTAATCGGAATAAGAACGCATGTGTTTTCAAAAACGAGATATCATGGTTAGTAGAGGCCGATCTTCGGATCGGGCGAGAGGGGGTGCTCATAGCTGACCTTCCCCAATCATACCCAAGTTCCCGAGCCAAGGCAACTTTGGTGATGACGGACACGTGGCCTTTGGCAAACGAGTCAGGGTTTCCTAAATTCCCCAATTAAAAAATATTTAGGTGGCGACTCTGTATCTGGCAAAGCAGTCCATGTTTGGCACTTCTTTTCTAAAAATCTGTTTTCTCAAAACGATTTGCCGGATTTGGACTCTTTAGGTTCAAATTAAGAACCGTGACAAATTGAGTCCGAACTGTAGCACGGAGGCCCTCACCCGGGGCGCGTCTACAACATGTCTCTGTCCAAATTTCATAATTTATTAAATTGTTAAAGTCGTTTACTATTTTTCAAGATGTACAAATCAATACAATTCAAACTATACCAATAAGTTCATATTTAATTATTTGTACCTTAACCCACCACTTCGGCCTTTCACTTCCGACCTACACATATATCTCATGTGCCTCTCGTATACCTAACATCGGTCGGAAACCAAACTTGCACGGGGATATCGTCCCAAGTTTGACCCACACTCCCCGGACGGTTAACATATACGCATGTGCGTAAATCAAAGCACTCGTTTATTCCTAAGAATGAGGCAACAATATATATATATACACACAACATCTCATCTACTCATGAGAACAAACATAACAATGTCGAGTCTAAGGCATTCAAATAATCTCATAATCCTCACTCTTTTTTTTTATACACTCTTTCTCACCAGCACTCAAATAAAACAATAATCCAAGGAGTCATAGTAGAGTATTCGGAATTTATCTATGAGTTCTTAATTTATTTTAATTTCATATAACCATGAGCGTGATTACAACCATAAAATAAATACATATAAAAACCCTAAACCTTGTATACACAACTAATCAAAATAATTAAAATCAACCCCTCATCTTCATGTAAATACAATATCAAACCAATATCAAATAAATAAATAAATAAAAACAACAAAATAAACATAAATCAAGGGAAGTAGGTTTTATACTCATAATTATTTTTGAAGATCAAAGAATCATTTGGAGAATTAATAGAGTTACCAAAATAAAACCTTAACCCCTTTTATTTTTGTCTCTCTTCCTCACCTCTCTTTCCTGTCTACCTCTCTCGACTTGTTGCCACCGCACACAGCAAGCCTTTTTTCTTTCTTTTTTTTCCTAAAGGGCTGCACACTTAAACCTAATATATATTATTATACTATTATTTTCCAAATACAACCTAAATACAACATATATAAATATAAATATCTATATAAAATCTATATTAATCATTTTCTTTATATATATATATACATAAAAATATATAAATATAAATGTTCAGATTAATTATATATAATTAACTAACACATTGAATTAACTAAATATCACATTAATTTCTCATGAAATCGCACAATGAATAAAGCCAAAAAAAAAAAAGAAGTAATAATAATAATAATAAAATAATAATAATGACTTAAGAAAAATTAGGGTTACTATAATATACACACCTGAAAAGAATCTCGTCTCGAGATTCGATAGGAGAGAGTACTAAGCAAAAAACTCTGGGTGCATACAATTCCCAAGTGATATCATTCTCATCCTCGCTCCATTGCACTTTCACCAAGTTCACTTTCTTGTGTCGCAACTGCTTTACATCCGGTCTAAAATAGTAACCGGTCGCACCACATATGTTAGATCGTCACTAATCTCCAACATTTCTGGTGATACTGTGACACCCTGAGCGTTTACTTAAAAATATTTATAGTTATATATAATTGTGGATGTATGTAATAATATATTATTAAATAAATAATAATAAATACAAAATCTAATTTGGCATTAGGTTATCAAATATGGGATTAATTAGGGATTATTATTTGAGGCCAAATTAACAAAATATGGAATTATAATACTAGTTGGGCCAAATTAAAGTTAAAGCTAGTAAATAAATAAATATAAAAGTAGAGTAAATAAATAATAATATTGATAACAATAATAATAATAATAATAATAATAATAATAATAATAATAATAGTGGGTGTGGTAGTAAAATAAATAATTAATTTTCTGTTGGTATACGATAAAGTATAATTTAATTATGGATTAATTTATTTATATAGTTATGCTATAAAACTGGGCAAAAGTGTAATTACTATAGGGCAAAAGTGTACTTACCGTAAACATTTACTAAGATAAGTATAAATCTATGGTTAGTAATGAGCAAATCCAAGGTGAGTTATGAGCAAATCCAAAGAAGGATTCGAGCTGGTCACGTGTTGGCCTGATGATGTTTTTACCTCTCTATTTATAGGGAGGAGTTGATCAAATTTGTGGGAAGAAAATGAAAGGAAAAAAAGATAGAGGGGCACGTAAGTTACTGAATGTAGGAAACTTATAGTAAGAAGGTTGTGATAGTGGAAAGTAAGGCTAAGGGTCAATATTAAGGTGAGTTATATTATACATTGAGTTACCATAATATATTTTACGAATGTTTTGACTTACCATAATTTATTTTATACAAGTTATGTTTTATAAACTATATTAATATTTCAATTACGTAGGTTATTTTCTAAACTCTATTTGTTTAAAATGAAACCCATGAATATGTTTGTTTAAATTTTAGTATATATTTGACTATGACCTTATAAACAATAATGTTTTGTAAGTATCACCACGGGAGTCCCACGCCTTGAGGACTTAAATAACCATTAGCCTCTGTTTGGCCACTTTGTGGTCCGCTGTTTGTCATGGATCCATTGACCTCTGTTCTGACTGTCACTTCTGTGACTACTGTTCTGTTCTATTCTGTACCGATGTTATGGTTATTTATTTATATAATTTATGTATTTCAGTTTCTGTCACTTAAATGATTTATTCACCAAATTGAGTTATGTAAATGTTTTGGCCTAACTAACTATCCATGATTATTTTGTATTCCCTATACTCTTGGCATAATATTTCTCACTCTGCTGTGTGCTTATAGCTGTTACCATTTCAGGTGACGAGATGTAGGGGAAACCCATAACCTCACGTAATGGAACCCGCACGAGGATTGATGTTGAACCACTATTTTGTCCTTTTTTTTATATATATTTTTGCTCCATTTTGTTTCTACACGGGGCTAGTCACTGAATAATAAAATAATAAAAGCCCTATAAATGTATTTTCTCTTATTAAAATAGTAAAATGGAGTAATTTCCTGTTTAATTATTTTTATTTCCGCTTGCGCAGTTTAATTTACTACGAATAGAATAAGTTAGTAAGTTGCGATTCCAACCCTAAGCTCCTGGGGTTGGGACGTGACAGATAATACTTGGAAAGGGTCTTACACACATTTCCGCAATAAAGATACATAGAACATATTGTGAATCATAGCTAAAGTAGGTGGTAAAGTTAATTTGTAAGCCACATTACTAATTTTCTTAGTGATCTTGTATGGTCCCACAAATCTAGGTGTCAACTTTCCCTTCTTTCAGAACCGCATTATGCCCTTCATCAACGAGACCTTCAAAAACACAAAATCTCTAACATTCAACTCAACCCCCTTATGTTGTCTATCAGCGTAACTCTTCTGACAACTCTGTGCAGTCTTAATACGTTCCCGAATAATGTTCACCTTCTCTGTGGTTTATCTCACCAACTCTGGCCCTAACAATGGCGTATCTCCTACTTCTATCCAACAAGCAGGTGATCGACATGGCCTTCCATACAAAGCCTCAAAGAGTGCCATCCCGATACTGGAGTGATAACTATTATTATAAGCAAACTCCACCAATGGCAAGTGTTCTTCCCAATTACCACCAAGATTGAGGACACAAGCTCTTAACATATCTTCCAAGATCTGATTTACCCGCTTAGTTTGCCCATCTGTCTGCGAATGATAAGCAGTGCTCAGGTCTAACCTAGCACCCAAAGCATGTTGAAAACTCTCCTAAAACTCTGCTACAAACAATGGATCATGATCCGAAACTATAGAAACTAGCGCGCCATGAAGTCGCATCACCTCCTGAATATACAGCTTAGCCAGTTTATCCATAGTTCGGTGAACACTAATAGGAATAAAATGAGCAGACTTGGTGAGTCGATCCATTATCACCCAAATAGATTCATTGACACGCTTAGACCGCGACAATCCATCCACGAAATCTATAGAGATGTACTCCCATTTCCATGTAGGGATCTCGAGAGGCTGCAAAAGTCCAAACAGTCGTTGGTGTTCCGCCTTAACCTGTTGACACACATAGCATCGAGAAACATACTCTCATACGTCTTTTTTCATACCTTTCCACCAAAAAGTCTTCTTCAGGTTGTGATATATCTTAGTCCCATCAGGGTGAATGGTATATCGAGACCTATTAGCATCATCTATAATCTCTTTCCTCAATTCAACAATGTTAGGTATACACAACCTGCTCTTGAATTGCAATCCCCCATCTGAATCCACAGACCAATCAATAAGACAATCATCGATCAAATCCACTACAAGGTCATCGAGCTTACTGACGAGGAACCCATCTAAATATTGCATCTGATGAACTTTACCAAGTAACATCGGCTGCACGGTCAAACTACCAATGTATGCCCTATCGACATTCTCTATTGGTTGAACATCATGCATCGAAATGAACTCCAAGGACTTCCATTCCTGAATCATCAAAGAAGCTATAATCCCATGTTGTCGACTAAGTGCATCTACAACTACATTTCCTTTTCCCTGGTGGTAAAGGATCTCAAATCATAACTACTAACGAATTCAACCCACCTCTGTTGCCTCATGTTCAACTCTTTTTGAGAAAAAAGATATTTGAGGCTCTTGTGATCTGTATATAACTCAAAGCGCTCCCCAAACAAGTAGTGTTGCCACATTTTCAACGCAAAAATGAGTAGGGTAACGTCTCTCATGAGGTTTTAACTGTCATGAGGTATAAGATACAACCTTCTAATACTGCATCGACACACATCCCAAACTAGTTCCACTCGCATCAATAAACACTACTAACTTTTCCCCTTGTACTGGTATATGTCACGCCTTCAAAATAATAGCATTAAACCCACAATATTGACATGCATTGATATATAAAAGATCAACATCCTTCTATTCATCAGAGTAATTCATTACAAAAAATATTACATGTTAACAACATAGCAAATGCCCTAAGGGCTTACAGCTTTCCAAGTTATCACTTGGTTACAAAAAGAGAGTACTAACTCAATTACACATTAAGCCCTTGGCTTGAATCTACAAGTAATACATCAAAACAAGGAAAGACAACAAAAGTCTGTCCGCCTCTAGCCTCCCAAGCTATGTCCTTGGGGTGGCATGCTACCTGTACCTGAAAATGATATTCCCGTATAGGGTGAGCTAACAGCCCAGTAGAAATACACTAAACCAGCTATGAACAATGACTAAAAGATTAACAGTTTGATAGATGGTTAACACTTTTACATTCTTTCATAACACATTACAGTTTCTTTTTCCATTCCTTTTCAATTCTCAATTCATAACCATAGTCCAGAACCTGACCAAATAAACTCATATTAAACATTTCCTCATTTCACAATAGATAAGCATACTAGCTATATCAACACATCAACAGATAAGTATAAAAACTATATCACACTTCCAAAGATAAGCATACAAGCTGTATCTACGGAGTCCATCCCCTATCTCCTCCCACACAACACCCGGTTTAGAGGTCCATCCCCTATCTTCCCCTAAACCGTGGAGTACATCCCCTATCTCCTCCAACACCACACAATGCATATAAACAATTATTATACACATCATCAATCAATACATAAAGTTAATGTATTCTTTCAATCGTCATACTCAATGACACATTCCAGTGATTAGTTTTAATTTGCCTAATCATCATGCATTGTCTACAACAATCAAGACTATCCTCCACCGATAGCCCAAAGCAGTTATTTCTAAACAGAAAATAAATGCACAACATGGATAATATATCAACATTTCAATTAGGTGAGCGATAAATAAATTCAACTACACCCTTTAATCCCATACATTCCCAATTCTAACATTCCCATTTCAATTCCTCATTTCTCACAATTAATTATACCAATTAATTAACCAATGTAATTAGGGCATTTTTCCATAATTAACATTACAACCCTAAGGTTCCATTTTCATCAATGTTTCAACATTAATTCCATTTCTTCATGCTAAACATGCATATATGTTTTATATATTTAAAACCCCAACTTTTGTAAAATTACACAAAGGCCTAAACTTTCTCAAAATTACCCAACAATCCCCAACATATCAAAATGTTAAAATTTAAAGACAAAGCTCATAAAGAGGAGTAGGATATCCCTACCTCAAGCTAGAAGCTTTCAAATTCTTCGGCAACATAAATTAAATTTTCTTAGAGCCAAATGATGCCTTTTTCGCTCTCTGCACTTTAACTGGATTGATCACTACTAAATCCGATAATACCATTATCTTTAACAACACGTATTGAAAATTTAGAATACTCACATGAAGCACTAAAACATGACAGCCCACCAATGGTATTTTATCAATATTCTAATATATGCCAAACCAGTATGTTGGCTTCACTGGATACATGACTCGGAGGCTTGACAAGATTGGACTGTGAAGAATATATGTAGCCCATCTCCAATTCAATAATGTTTCCTAACATTCTTTCAGCTGGTTTTACATCATCACGCAAAATTTTCCCATGACTTCATCCAAACACCTTCGTAATACTGGAAATCTTCGCATCTCCATTACCTCAAAACCATTCACCAACATCTTGCCTGACAGGGGTGATCTTGCAGAGAAGAGAGAGAGAGAGAGAGAAAAGAGAGAGATAATATAAACAAAACTTTCCACTCACTCTTGTCCCAAAAATATTCCTTACACTTTTTAAACTCCATTCCAGCACCTCTTCTTTTCTTTGAGTATACCACACCTCCCTTTTCTCCACAAATTTTCATCCCTTTCCCACCGAAAGATTAAACTCTTGGTAAACCACTCAGAGTTTCATATATAAATATAAAACAAATCTTTATTTTTCTGTTGTGTAAGTCCCTCCACAAGATGCCCTCTATTTCATCATGCTCTTTTAATTATTATTTTTTTTATAGCTCCACCCATGTGTGTTTAAAGCTGTCTACCCACACGAATCATCATGCAAATATTCCCTTTTTATTTTTTTATTTATTATTATTTTTTTTTTATTCAGGTCATCACAGTATAGTTAACACCGGAGTTGTAGTCAACCGCTGCTTTAACTCCTGGAAAGCTCTCTCACAATCATCTGTCCATAAGAACTTCACATTCTTGCAGGTTAACTTGATCATGAGTGCTGCAATAGTGTAAAACTTCTCTATAAATCTCCTGTAATAACTAGCTAATCCTAAAAAACTCCTCACATCTGAATGGTTTGTGGGTTGCTTCCATTCTTTGACAGCAATAACTTTATCAAGATCTACCGCTATCTCCTGATTGGACACAACATGTCGCAAAAATCAATTTTCTTTTTCCCAAAAGTGACACTTACTGAACTTAGCGTATAACTGTTGTTCCCTCGAAGTCTGCAATATAACTTTCATGTGTTCTCTGTGTTCTTCCTTATTCTTAGAATACACTAGGATATCATCTATGAAGATAATCACAAACTCATCTAGATATGGTTGAAAAATTCTGTTCATCAAGTCCATGAAATAGGCAGGAGAATTTGTCAAACCAAAAAGTATTATAGGAAATTTGTACAACCCATACCCAGTCCGAAAAGTAGTAAGTAGTATACTTTCATCTATCACACCCATCTGATGGTAACCCGTTTTGAGATCAAACTGAGAGGACACGGCTGCCCCCTTCAACTGATCAAACAAGTCATTAATTCTAGGTAGCAGATATTTGTTCTTGATAGTCACTTTGTTAAGCTCTCTGTAATCTATGCATATGTGAAGAGTGTCATCTTTCTTGGAAACAAAGATCGTGTGTGCTCTTTACGGGAAGTTACTTGAATGAATAAACCCTTTTTGAAACATCTCTTCTAGCTATTTCTTTATCTCCACAAGTTCTTTAGGCGCCATTCTGTATGCCGCCTTAGAAATTGGTGCAGTTCTTGCCATTAAGTCAATGCAAAATTCAACTACCCGTCGAGGTGAAGGTCTAGGTATTTCCTGAAATACATCCTCAAACTCACGTACCACATCTACCTCACTAATATCCTATTTAGGGATTTCTACCGAGCATAGAAAACTCGTCATCACCGACTCTTCTCCATCGCCATAAGTGTGGGTAAGTCGTGGCATACCGGGAATATTTATATTTACAGTCCTTCCAGCACAATTTAGTGTCACAAAGTGTTTTCGCAACCAATCCATACCCAAAATAATTACAAACCCCTCAAATCTTAAAATAATTAGGTCCACATACAAGACTCTACCCATAAAGTCAATCTCAAAATCTTTATACATCTCATAAAGAGTAACTGTCCTTCCTAAAGAGGTCTTAATACGAATAAGTATAGACAATGAGGTAGTTACAAGATGTTCTCTTTCTACAAACTGTCTAGATATAAAAGAATGAGAGGCACTAGTATCAAAAAGTTCTTTTATAGGTTCTTGAAAAAGATTAAAAGTACCTTACACTTTGTCTTTTTTTGGCATCACTGCAAATGCCCTAGTTGGAGCTGCCAAACCCTGTCGTGCCTGCTGTTTTTTAGGGCAATTCTTGACTACATGTCCCAACTACTGACACCCAAAACACTTCCCATTGATTGGTTGAGGTGCTACTGCTCTGATAGGTGGGGGCCCCTTCAACTGAGGTATGGGAGGACGATAACCCAATTGTGGCACTTGTTGCCGCTGTCCTTGATAACCCTGTGGGCACAGACCACCCTATAATAGTGCCCCTATGGCTGGACATTGCCCTGAGGTCTGAAATTTTCCTAAGGTCTGAAATTTCCTTGACTACCTTGTTGCTATGGCCTCCGAAACTGCTGACCTCTATGTCTTTGATCGTAAGGTCGGTATCTGTTCCCATTACGCTGCTGGAAATGACTTCCCCTGAAAGTCTCTCCGACCCTGGCCTTCCCTTATTTAAACTGTTTCTTTTTTTCCTCATACTTCAATGCCAAGTCAAGAACTCTGTCAAACAGTTCAGCATCAAAGGGAATACGGGACTTAGACAGGTAATGATTTAATCCCTTAATAAACTTCTCATTCTTTTTCTCTTGCGTATCAACCAAGTAAAGGTCATAACGAGACAACTCATTAAACTTGGTGACATACTCTATGACTATTTTACCCTCTTGAGTCAACTTCGAAAATTCATCACTCAGTTGAGACCAAATAGCAGCATGAACAAATTTTTGGTCAAAACGGGTCTTGAAATCTGGCCAATTCAAAGTTGTCAAATCTAGACCCTCTTTCCATGAGTTCCACCAAAATAAGGTTGCTCCCTCAAGTTGATGTGTAGCCAACTCCTGTTTTTGGACTTCGATGAGTTGCATACGACCAAACACCATCTCATATTTCTGGACCCAAGAGTTAGCTGCAGTGGGTCCTCCATCTCCAGAGAATTTCTGACCTCCTAAAGAACCAAAGTCTTTGTTTCTCTTCACAAAGGGATCTTATTCCTGGCCTTGATTATTGTTCTGCACGACATGAAGTAACTGAGCCATCATCTCCCCCACATTAACTTGTACAGTATTGGTTGCCCAGGTAGTTGCCGCCGCCGCCGCCACCGCCACCGCCACCGCCGCGATATTAGCAACTGTTTCTCCCCCTGTGTCACTAGGCTCAGCATTTCTCAAATTATACCTTCCAACCATCACCTTCAAGTTAAACATGCAAAAATAATTCGTTCATAAATACTTAGAATAAATTCAACCACCAACTAAACCAGCTAACCCATGTTTCCACAATTCGAGAATCACCTAAACTCTCATAAGTCTAGGGTAACCTAGAGCTCTGATATCAAACTGTCACACCCCAAAATTTAGACAATTAAGGCTAAGTTTGGGATGTGCAAAATAATCCAAAAAGTCAAAAAGTTACTCAAAAAGTTAAAAAGTTAACACTATTCACCAAAAGTCAACAATTACGGCTGCACAACTCCCAATTCAAATTTTCCTCTACAAACCAATTTTATAATTTTTTATTACACATTTTTCATAAAAAGTCAAAAAGTTAACCCAAACATCCATATTTTCAACCTCAATTTTTTAGTCCAAAAAGACAAAAAGTGCACTTATTTAGTCTTCCCAAACTTGGCCTAAATATTAACTTAGGACTAAATCGCAATCAATATTCCATCATTCTAGGGATGAAACAAAATCTAACAGTTCTCCTCCCATAAGGTTTAAGTAAATTTCCATGCTCAGAATAGTACAAGAGATAAAAAAAAAAAAAACTAACAAAACGCCAACCCAAACTATCCGTCATAGATTCATAACTATCAAATACTTCCAACATTAAAGTAGTAACAACTAGTCAAAACAACTTAAATAATGTAAAGTTGGAAAATAACCCACAATGTCAAATTATGAAAATACTAAGGTCATAAAAAAATAATAAATACATAAACTAATATTAACTATAAGCTCAAGAAAACTAAAGAAGTCCAAGAGACATGTCCAACAACTATAGTTATTTTTTGTCACCACCGTAGCCCCAACTAATCCTGTAAAGGAAGCTCGGCTACGCTCAAATAGAACACACTCAAGATGTCAAGAGACAAAACAGGTCAGTATACAAGTATACTGGTATGAGTACAAATATTTGACACCCACGTGTCCACCAGATACAAACAAAAGTATATTTAATTCTTGTTACGGGATAAGACAAATAGTTCCACCCACACCGAGACGAATGGGTAGTTTCTCGAGATACGATGACATTTAGTTTCTTATCCGTATACAACTAAATATAAATTGAGTATACAAAAAAATAAACAAAATAAAAATAAAATATATGGTGGGTCAACCCTGCAAAAAAAAATTAGTAAGACCCACCATTCTACAAAAATAAGGTTAATATAATTTAATCGTAAGTAAATTGCTAAAGAAGTATAAAAACGTACCGCTTAATGCTTAAATCATTCGAATTGACCAAAACTCAAAAAATAAAATTTGTACAGACTTAAATTTCCTAAAAGTCATTGCGAATGAATTTAGTAGATACTGAACAACTGAGAGAAAAACTTGATATAAGAACTTAGACGAAATTTAACCAAAAAATCTTAAGCTGAAAACGAAAAGAAACTGCCCTAAGATGATTTTTTTCCGTAAAAGTTCAAAACACGAAAAGTGTTCAGAATAATGTTTTATTTTAGTTTACGCAAAATCAATAAAAATGAACTTGTTTCGTTGGTTAAAACAACATCTAAAATCTATATTGTTAAAATGAATAAAAACTATTATAACCAAGATCATCCGATTATAAGTTCTAATCGATCTTTTTAATAAAAAAGTTAAAATACAAAAGTTGTCTAAAATTATGTATACATGTCTCTGCCCAAATTTCATAATTTATTAAAGTTGTTTACTATTTTTCAAGATGTACAAATCAATACAATTCAAACTATACCAATAAGTTCATATTTAATTCTTTATATCTTAACTCCACCACTTTGGCCATCACTTCCGCCCTACACATATATCTCATGTGCCTTGCGTATACCTAACACCGCTCCGAAGCCAAACTTGCACGGGGATATCGTTCCGAGTTTGACCTACACTCTCCGGATGATTAGCATATACGTAAGCGTGTAAATCAAAGCACTCGTCTACTCCTGAGAACGAGTCAACAATATATATACATAACATCTCATCTACTTATGAGAACAAACATAACAAATGCCGAGTCTAAGGCATTTAAATAATCTCATAATTCTCACTTTTTTTTTTATACACTCTTTCTCACCAGCACTCAAATAAAACAATAATCTATGGAGTCATAGTGGAGTATTTGGAATTTTTTTATGGGTTCCTAATTTATTTTAATTTCATATAACCATGAGTGAGATTACAACCATAAATAAATACGTATAAAAACCCTAAATCTTGTATACACAACTAATCAAAATAATTAAATCAACCCATCATCTTCATGCAAATACAATATCAAATAAATAAATAAATAAATAAAAACAACGAAATAAACATAAATCAACAGAAGTAGGTTTTGAACTCATAATTATTTTTAAAGATCAAAGAATCACTTAAAGAATTAATGGAACCACCAAAATAAAACCCTTTTTATTTTTGTCTCTCTTTCTCACCTCTCTTTCCCCCTCTCTCTCTCTCAGTTTGTTGCCGCCGTACATAGCAAGCCCTCTCTTTTTTTTCTTTTTTTCTTTTCTTTTCTAAAGGGCAGCACACTTAAACCTACTATTATACTATATTTTCCAAATACAACCTAAATACAACATATATAAATATAAATATCTTATATAAAATCTAGGGTGATGTACCAATAAATCCCAAATTAACAACTTATACACTGTTTAGTCCTAAAAGTTTTCTTATAGACTGAAAGGTCCCATTATAGGGAAATTGACCATAGATGGCATATACATCACGGGCGTGAATCTAGACGTTAGTGGGCAAATTTGGTAATTTGACACTCTGTAAAATTACAGAATTGGGACATCTTCGGCAGTGGTGAAGTTGCAAAGATGGAAAATTTGGGTTTCAATGTGACGATGAGTAACATCGAGATTATGTCGAAAGGAAACATACATTTGAAAGCGGAAAGGGTGGAAATGATTGGGGCAATGTAACCCCAATGTTAATGTTCCGTAACTTTGTGTGTTTAGGCTGCTATTTGCAAGCATGAGGGTGTAATGGTGATGTGTTCAAGTGGAAGCATTTTTGGAAGGCCGATCCATCATCAACATCAGTGTTATGATCAACATCATCAACCTCAGCGCCATGATCAACATCATCAACATTAGTTCCATCATCAACATCAGCGACATCAACGCCATGATCAACATCGTCAACATCAGCGCCGATCAACACCGATCCAGTACCACCGCCGTGAGATCGTGACCTCTCTGCCTTCGTGGTTCGCGTTCAAGATCGGATCGCAGTTGCTTTAGGGTTTGGAGATCGTCTTTGAGGTTCTAGGCTTCGCATTCTGAGTAATTGAAAACTATGTAGTTTTGAAGATGACGGTAGAGATCGACGGTGATTGTCTTCTTCTCGGTCTTGGAAGCTTTCACCACCATTGTTGCAGACCTTAGCGTTAGGGTTAGGGTTTCTGAGAAAAAGCAGCCAACAAACGCAGTTGATGGTGATAATGTTCGAATATATTGGCGATGATGTTCGAATGTTGATGATGTTCACAATATTTTTTTGATGATGTTTGTAAAATATAGTCTGTAAATATACACCAATCAATATATTTTTTAGAAATAGTCTATAAAAATATGTAATAAGTTGTATATTTTTTTTTTGTTGATGTCAATGTTGTTAATGTTTGAGACTATGTCTGATCAATCTCTCTATTCCTTCCCCTGAAAAATGGTACACATTGACCATCAATGGCGACCCATTATCATTCAGAAATGGTTGTTTGTTTAGTGATGTATAATGTATATGTTGATGTTTGATGTATATTTTTTTAGTGATGTTTGATGTATATGTTTTTATGATGTTGCAGATTTTAAGAAACAAACATTCCACAAAAGGGGTACTATTGTAACCTGCAAATAAACTTTTCAGAAAATAGGATTTATGGGTAAATTTTCCTAAAATGTATATAAATAATATATATATATATATATATAAATATAAAAATATAAATATTCAGATTAATTATATATAATTAACTAAAACATTAAATTAACTAAATATCACATTAAATTATCATGTAACCACACAATGAATAAAGTAAAAAAAAAAGAAGTAATAATAATAATAATAATAATAATAATAATAATAAATAATGACTTGAAAAAAATTAGGGTCACTACATGTTATGACATTAACACTGGCCCTATATTATCGGTTAGTACACTAATTGATATATTAATTGGTGCATATAATATTATTCTAAATTATTAAGATATTATCTAACATTAATTTTAGAGAAATTATTTATTTTTAAGTATTTTATCAATAAAATTAATTTTAATTTTAATTTTTAAATTTTATAAATGATTTAACAATGTCTTAACAATTTAAAGATTTTATTTAATATTGCATGAAATTTAATGATTTTATTAAATAATGATAAAATATGTTTAAAATTTTGATAATATATATATACGGTGTAAATCTAACCCGACGTAGCTCATGTCAGGCCTCGCGGGCTCCCTCCAAAATTTAGGCAAGGCCGGGCCGGCCCACTAGCCAAAAAATTAGGCCCAACCCAGCCATAAGCCCAGGGGTATTCAGGCTTTGGGCGGGCTGCCCTGGTGGACCTGGCCTCAGGCTTGGGCGAGCCTAATTATTTTTTTTGTTTTTTTTTTAATTTTTTTACTAAATTTATTATTTTTCATTAAAAAAGACACTAGACCTCGAGTTGGGTTTTGAGAGGGCCTTAAGCGAGCCGATGTGCTGGCCCACGGGTTGAGCTTCAAAATGATGGCCCAAGCCCAGGGACTTGGACTAGACTCGGGTCCAGGCCCAAACTGGCCGGGCCTATCTTGAGTTGCAGGTAGATTTCGAGTCGCCCATGGGTCGCGGATCATTTTTATATTCCTATATATATATGCAAAATTTTATGGGAGGTGAGTGAAATTTCTTATTTAAATAAATAAAATAATTAATGAGTAATTTCATTAATTTTTATATGGTATCAATAAATTTTGTTAAGGGGTTTTTTTTTTAAGGTCCTTGATATTATGATTTTATAGCATAAGGACATCAAATATTTTTATGATGTCTAAGGTCCATCAACAATATTTTCATAATGTCTAAGGTCCCTCAACCTTGATCCAGAGAAATTTCAGTCCAGAGAAAATTGGTCCAGAGAAATTTCAATCCAGAGAAAATTGGTGCAGAGAAATTTCAGTCTAGAGAAAATTGGTCCAGAGAAATTTCAGACCAAATTTCTCTGGAAAATCTAATTATTCTCAGAATTTTATGCAGAGGGAGCCACACATACACCATGCATGTTTTTGGTGAATGTTTGTGCACTGATAATCAAGAAATGTCTTTTTTATCTTGAAGAAGTTTACGAATAATTTTTTTTCCCCCTTCCATTTTATCACCTGATGCAAGTTTTTCCCAATTCCTAAGAAAAAACAATGTATTGGCTGTAAATTCAAAATTCTTTCTACCATTGTGTTTCGTAACAATTCGTGGCCTTTATATTTCCGCTTCAATCTTCCATTAATGGGAGAGTTCTGCAACTTCTTCAGCGCCGGATCATGACCATTGTCATCATCTCACGTCACAGAGAAAATTGGTCTAGAGAAATTCTGGGCCAACTCAGATAAAATTTAGTTAAAAAACCAGAGAATTTCTCTGGTTTTAACCTAGAGAAAATTTAGTTAAAAAACCAGAGAATTTCTCTGGTTTCAACTTCAAATGAAAAAAAATTCAATTCACAATTTGGAACCTGGAATGCTTAATTTGGAACCCAGAGAATTTCTCTGGACTAGCATTGTTATTGCTTGTGGTGAACCCATCTGCTTCAGATTGATCATCACACTGTTCATTGAAGAAAGGCAACAGTACAATATTATATATATACTTTCCATTACCAATTCCCTGCTAAGGTTTCCTATGTCCTCAAACATTGATAGCTTGCTCTCAGTAACAAGTTACAAAATTCTCTGGTTTGGTTGGTCTAATTTTCTCTGGGTTGTTGGACTGAATTTTCTCTGGGTTGAACCCAAAGAAATTTAATTTTCTCTGGGTTTGATGTGTATATAAGAACCAATTGTGTGTATACTTTTAAAAAAAATCAAATTCATGCTCAACTCATGTTTGACTTGTTGATGAATTATTGTAAAATGAGGAAAAAAAACAGAGACATGTATATCTATACCATGATTCCATAAGCAAGACCTTGAATTCCAACACTGGACCAAATACAACCCAAGCAGGACTCTTTCTCTCTCAGGTCTAGAGAGAGAAGCTACTTCACATTCTGAATATCCTCTGAAAACAACATAAGGCCTGAGCTTAAAAAGACACAGCCCTGAAGTCATCTCTACATGGATGTAGAGCTCCCTCTTACGTAGCAAACCCGCAGGAGCTGCAGCTCACGTCCAGACTACCCCCACCCGCAAGCACACCAACCCACTAGCAAAAACAGTCGGTTATTCATAACAAACACAGGTCGAACCTGAGATACATAGGCCGAACCTGTGCATAACCATAAATAAACCACTGGCGATAGTTCTTGAGCTGTTTACAACTCCTCCAGAGCCAACTGAGGCCGTAATCGCAGTGTTGAATCTCGGACAAAACTAGGGTTTCTAATTGAAGTTCGTTTCGGAGTTTTTCGATCGTTGATGATCGGTAAATTGAGTTTGTATGAATCGAATTGTCCAGTGTTGAAGACGATCGAGAGGTCTTTCAGTGAGTGGAAAGAGAGGAGCCAGTGAAACTTTCCTCTGATATTGTTTAGGGACCCTAGACATCAAAAATAATTTTGTGGATTCTTCCATACGAAAAGTGGGAGAGGGACCTAGACCGATTTTTCCTTTTGTTAAATATCTTAACAAAAAAAGAATTTGATAATAATTATAAAAATAAAAAGACGTTAGTGTAATTGTTACAATTACAAGGAAAAGTGCAAGTTACCCTTATTTTTCTCAAATTAAAAAGAGGAAGGTTTTTTGGACGGGGGGTGACGCCTGTTTTACAAAAAATCGCCGCCACGGCACCGCCTTC
>JAPPVO010003862.1:0-38706 GCA_030407325.1 Camellia japonica | reverse complement strand
CTCTCCCGTTCTCTAATTGACTGGAACTGCCCTCAGGCGGAGGGGGGGAAAGCGCCCTCCACAGCTTTTGACATAACTGCAGATATCTGTTGCTTGTTCATTCCTTCGGCTTTCAAAAGCCTCTACTGTGCATAGCAGTTGTTCGATAGGGTCGGCATCTGTCTTCATCTTGCCTTTATCTCTGGCCTCGGCCTGATTTAGAACTTGGTTGATGCGTCGTTGCATAGCTGGAGGCCATTCCGGTTGGCTGAGTTCAATTACAATTCGCCCCAACAACGGGGCTCCTGGGGTACAAAGCCTCCGACATATGGTGCGGCTGGTGGCGAAACTGCCATTCCATAGGCGAGATTCGTCACGGATCTTTGAAGATCACCTATCATCCCCAATAGTTCAAATGTAGTAGGCTCGCGAGCCTGATATAGCTAAGGGGCCCAAACTGGGTGCGGCGGCGATCTGGGCGGATGCGGCATGTCAAATAGTAGTCTCATCGTGTAGGGTGATTCCTGATCCAACGCGGCCGTCATGACCACGATCTCTTCTGAATTCTGCGTCATGCTCAGTCCTGCCTCAGCAAGGAGAAGACACTAGCTGTCCGGATCGACCCTCTGAATCCCCTGAACTGAAACGAAAACAAGTTAGTATTTCAGCCCCAAACAGATCAAGCACGGATGTAGCCGGACACTGTACTCTACTACTGATCACTGCTCCCAGAATTACTGTTCAAAGCTGAACTGATACCCGCAGACACAACTGATTTTCAACAACACTGATACTGGTGCCCTCAGGCCGGATACCCAAACTTGCAAACTGATATATGCGTTCCCCTGCAGAGATACACTCCAAAAGCACATAGCAGATAAATGAGAGCCAATACACCCCTACGTTGGGGTAGGGTTTCCCTGTCCTATTTTGTCAGGGGCTAGGGTTCCACTATGCACACAGCGGTTTCAAACAACCTAAAATCGGGTAAGCAACCTGTCCTAGTTGGAATGGTCACTATGGGTTCCGAATATGCACTAGGTCGAATGGTCAAAAAGGGTGCCCCGGTAAAACCGGGGTTTGTGTTCCCATGCTGTCAGAGCCCATAACCGGTCAGCCTTATGGTCATGCCTTGACAAGACAAGCCTCTGGCAAACCGTTCAGAAATGCCAGATGGCAAAACACGGTGTCCTAGGCGCACCAATGCAAATGCAATGCAAAGAGACACATACGAAATCAAAACAGGATATCACGAGGTTCGAGTCAAGCCTCTATAAATCCCCAGCAGAGTCGCCAGAAACTGTGTAACACGTCCGCGTGGGACCTCGCTACAGCTCGGACTCTCTTTTTAAAGTTGCGGTTCTAAATCTGAACCAAAGAGTCCAACTCTGGCAAATCGTTTTGAAGAAAAACAGATTTTTTGAAAGTAGTGCCAAACATGGACTGCTTTGCCAGATTACAGAGTCGCCACCTAAATATTTTTAATGGGGGAAATTTAGGAAACCCTGACTCGGTGCCGAAGGCCACGTGTCCGTCATCACCAAATGTCTTGGCTCGGGAGCTTGGGTACGATCGGGGAAGGTCAGCTATGAGCACCCCTTTCGCCCGGTCCGAAGACCGGCCTCTACTAACCGTGATATCCGTTTTTGAAAACATTACATGCTCTTATTCCAATTATTAACCTAGAATTACTATGTGTGTGCGCAACAAACAAGTATAGACTAGATTGCCTAATTTGGAAACAAACATTGCATATCCGTTTGTTTTGAAAATGCTTTGGAATTTGCTACTCGCAAGTAGGCTAAAACACGGATTTCAATGAGTTTTCCAACTCAAGCAATCCAACCTCCACCCACAGGCATTCAAACAGTTTATCTCATATAAGCACTTAGCCGCATGGCAAGCATACTGTCATGTTAGCATTCACACGCATGTGGTATGCTAAAGCGTAAATACTTACATTGTACTCCGCGCCAAACAAGAACATTATTAGAAACATGCATGGACTTAGCATATGTGAAGTGTCTAATGCAACACATGCAAAGATGTGATCTAGGCAGGCTCGGCTATCCTAGACATGGCATGTGAAATGCACGAGTAACACGTATTCAAGTTAGATTTGAAATACAATGCAGTTTGTATGATGTACCGAGCCCGGTGCATGTCGACAAATGCATGGATGCACGCATGCATTGCATAAGGTATGCTAAAATAGACGTGCCCTAATCTACCATCATAAGCAGGTAAATAAAGGGAAGAAGAAAGAAATGGGGGTTGGAAGACATACACACACTCACCCACACTTATTACAAATTCGCCCTCCTCGGAGGACCAAAATAATAATACAAATTAATTAACTACGCAAGCTAATTAAAATTACAAACTCATTATATTAACAAATGAATTAACTAATTCGATCAAAACAATAAGTCGCCTCGGGAAGAGGGCCAGACGCATCGCACGCTCGGGGTGCTCGGAATCGCATTGCCATACTTAGACTGCCTCTGTTTTCCCTGGTTTGCATCTCAGAAGACTGCCACAGTCTTAGGAATACTTCCTTAGGTACTGGAGATCACTACCGGCTGCACAAAACTCCCACCGGCAGTGGATTGAGCTCATCGGCACTAAATTGATCCGTCGGCTGCAAATTGACTGCCGGTCGGCACTAAAAACTGCCGGCCGGCACTGAATGCCTGCAGAACCTGCAACTCACAGCAGCAGAGGGCAAATACTGGCATGGCAATACAATTCAAAGCATGTATGCACTAAACACACTCCTTATCATACTAATGACTCAAAGGAAGATGTGCCTCGATTCTCGGACCACCGATCACGCATTTCCATGCATGGTGGCCTAAAGGATCAAATGTGCAACTTGAATTTCAAATGCATGCAAACCAATCAAACAAAGTGAGGCCCAATTCCCATCATCAAGTCAAGGAACAAGGCATACATGCCTATGTGTGCAATCCTAAGCATGTCAACTAGGGATGCAACATGAGCATATAGAAAACAATGCAAGCATACAAGCAAACATGAGGTAGCATACAAGTAAGTGAATAATGGTCTTACTCATGACCTAGGCAACTCCAAGTAGGCCTAAAATCAGTAGCCATATGCTAAGACATGAGGGCCAAACACATATATACGCATGCACATGTTAAAGCACCAACACTTAAGCATAATAAAGCAACTCTTAAACACATTAAGAGGCACAAGTATGGACCATTAGCATGCAATTTAGGCTTTGAAATCACGCTATAGAATGATGCCAAATCATGTTTAAACAAGACAAACAAAACATGCGCACATAGGTTCAACACTTCAAAGTAGGCCAATGAGGCATTGAACTACACTTATGCAAAACAAATATGGCATGCATTGAACAACCCAAAACAGACTTTTAGCATGTAAAACTAAGCCCAAAGGACCACTTAGATGGCATCTAAATGGCTCAACTAGAAAGGCATGCACAAATGCTAAGACAAGAGGCATAAGGCACAAGCTTCCAAAGCATCAAAGAGGCATGCAAGGCAATCAAACAAGCATGCTAAATGGACTGAGATGACATGCCAAATGGTTCCCAACCATTGAAAATAAAGCAAGCAAGGCATGCTACACACTTGTACTCTTAAGGCCAACAAGCCAAACATAAAGGGGACCCAAGATACAAGCCATGGTCGACCAAAATAGGCATGGACAGACCTAAGGTATGGCAAAATAAGCATACAAGCTTCATGGATCTAAGCCTAAAGCATGCTCAAACTAGGGCTAACAACCTAGAGCAAGTTAAGGCAATACAAGGCATTACAAAGCATCCATGCAAAACATACAAGGAGTGCTAAAACCAACACTTATCAATGTCATATTAGGGCATAATAAACATAAAATGCAGCCAAGACATGCTCTTCAAACATTCAAAACTATGCTCCCTTAAGAGACCAAAACTTGCCCTTTTCAAGGACATCAAGGAGAGGGGGTGGCCCTCTCTTCTTAGGACTTTAAGGCATCATCTACACCACTGAAATCCCTCAAGATTTCAGTGGTGAAGAGACCCAAAACACCAAAATCCCGGAGCTCACCAAAATAGCACAAAAAAGGGCCTTTCAAGGCCTAAGGGGCCAACCCTTCCAAAGCACAAAACACCTTAATAAACTATCAAGAGGACTAAAAAAAAGAACTTTTTTGTATTGATCACCAAGCACAAAAAACAGTCCTAAACTAGGTAAAAACAAGGTGCAAGAAAGGGGTAAAAATGACTAGTTTCTTACCCTTGGAGCTTTTCTTCAACAATGGTGACCTTGATGTCTCCTTAAGCCTCAAACCAGTCAAGAACACCAAGAATAAGTTCTTAGGACCTCAACTCCAAGAGGAAAGTGAAACACTAGGTGCTTGTGTGCAATAGTATGAACTAAAGCACCTAGTATACAAAATGAGCAAGGAAAAGAGAGATAGGATAGATATAGGATTTCTAACCTAAAACCAGACCTTCTTCTCTGTATTTTCTCTCTAAAATGTCTAACCTCTTCAACCTTTGAGCCAAGAGAAGAGAGTCTTCTCTTATAGGAATCAAAGCTTACAAGCTAAGTAAACCAAAGGCTCATCCCTCCATACACGTGTATGGAGGGGAAACAAGTGCTACAAAGCTGTCTGAAAATATCTCCAAAAACAGCTGTAAAGTGATCGGCAGGGCAAAATGGTCATTTTGCCAAAAAGAGTGCCGACCGGCACAAAATAGTGCCGATCGGCACAATAAAGTGCCGATGGCAACACCAAACAGCCGGTGGCCTCTAGCCACTGCCGGTGGTGTGTGGGGATGTCTCACAAGGCATCCTCTGCCTTCCAAGGCAAAACACAAGTGTTTGGTGCTGCAAAACCAGACACAAACGGTCGAGTTCGGAGGTCCTGAGGCAAGGCGCGTAGCCGAGAACTCCGGGAACTCCGAACGAACACGAACATGGATGATCACCGTGTTCAAGCGGTGACGTCCAAGTCTTGAGGACGGTCAAAAATGGGGTGTCTACATTATTCGAACCCTCTGCATGATAGCCAGAATGGAATTATGGTGTTTATTTGACTTTCTCATCCATTAGGGTTTTATTGTTTTTTATGTCTGAACTTATTCAGACCCTCTGCATGATGGTTTTAGATATGTAATTATGGTGTTTACTTGCCATTTTCTCGTGCACTAGGGTTTTAAACACTCGGAAACTTATTCGGACCCTCTTGCATGATGGCAGATATGTAATTATGGTGTTTACTTGCCATTTCTCGAGCATTAGCGTTCGAGCACTTAGACACTTATTCGAACCCTCATGCATGATGGCATATACGTAATTACGGTGTTTACTTGCCATTTCTCATGCATTAGGGTTTAAACACTCGGACACTTATTCGCTCCGTCCTGCGTGATGGCAGATATGTAATTTGGTGTTTGTTTTCCATTTCTCATGCACTAGGGTTTAAACACTCGAACACTTATTCGGACCCTCCTGCATGATGGCAGATATGTAATTATGGTGTTTACTTGCCATTTCTCGAACATTAGGATTCAAAATTTTCAGACACTTATTCGGATCCTCTTGCACGATGGCAGATATGTAATTATAAAGTTTACTTGCCATTTCTCATGTGTTAGGGTTTTAACACTCGGACACTTATACAGACCCTCTTGCATGATCGCAGATATGTAACTATGGTGTTTACTTGCCATTTCTCGTGCATTAGGATTCGAACACTCGGACAATTATTCGAACCCTCTTGCATGATGGCAGATGCGTAATTATGGTGTTTACTTGCCATTTCTCGAGCATTAGGATTCGAAGACTCAGACACTTAATCGGACCGTCTTACGTGATGACAGATATGTAATTATGGTGTTTACTTGCCATTTCTCATGCATTAGGGTTTAAACACTCAGACACTTATTCGGACCCTCTTCCATGATGGCAGAGATGTAATTATGGTGCTTACTTGCCATTTCTCTTGCATTAGGGTTCAAAAACTTGCACACTTATTCGGACCCTCTTGCATGATGGCATATATGTAATTATGGTGTTTTCTTGCCATTTCTCGTGCATTGGGATTCGATCACTCGGAGACTCATTCGAACCCCCTTGCATGATGGCAGATATGTAATTATGGTGTTTAGTTGCCATTTCTCCAACATTAGGATTCGAACACTCAGACACTTAATTAGACTGTCTTGCGTGATGACAGATATGTAATTATGGTGTTTACTTGCCATTTCTCATGCATTAGGGTTTAAACACTCAGACACTTATTCGGATCCTCTTGCCTGATGGCAGATATGTAATTATCGTGTTTACTTGCCATTTCTCAGGCATTAGGGTTTAAAAACTTGGACACTTATTCGGACCCTCTTGCATGATGACAGATATGTAATTATGGTGTTTACTTTCCATTTCTCGAGCATTAGGATTCGAAGACTTGGACACTTATTCGGAGCCTCTTGCATGATAGCAGATATGTAATTATGGTGTTTACTTGCCATTTCTCGAGCATTAGCATTCGAGCACTCGGACACTTATTCGAACCCTCTTGGTGGCATATATGTAATTATGGTGTTTACTTGCCATTTCTCGAGCATTAGGATTTGAACACTCAGACACTTAATCGGACCGTCTTGCGTGATGACAGATATGTAATTATCGTGTTTACTTCCCATTTCTTATGCATTACGGTTTAAACACTCGGACACTTATTCGGACCCTCTTGCATGATGGCCGATATGTAATTATGGTGTTTACTTGCCATTTCTCATGCATTAGGGTTTAAAAACTTGGACACTTATTTGGACCCTCTTGCATGATGGCAGATATGTAATTATGTTGTTTACTTTCCATTTCTCGAGCATTAGGATTCGAACCCTCGGACATTTATTCGGACCCTCTTGC
The DNA here is from genome assembly GCA_030407325.1 of Camellia japonica. Lineage (NCBI taxonomy): Eukaryota > Viridiplantae > Streptophyta > Magnoliopsida > Ericales > Theaceae > Camellia > Camellia japonica. The sequence goes on along the minus strand of JAPPVO010003862.1, from coordinate 31,810 downwards.
ACGACGGCAGATATGTAATTATGGTGTTTACTTGCCATTTCTCATGCATTAGGGTTTAAACACTTGGACACTTATTCAGACCCTCTTGTATGATCGCAGATATGTAACTACGGTGTTTACTTGCCATTTATTGTGCATTATGATTCGAACACTCGGACACTTATTCGAACCCTCTTGCATGACGACAGATATCTAATTATGGTGTTTACTTGCCATTTCTCGAGCATTAGGATTTGAAGACTCAGACACTTAATCGGACCGTCTTGCGTGATGACAGATATGTAATTATGGTGTTTACTTGCCATGTCTCATGCATTAAGGTTTAAACACTCAGACACTTATTCGGACCCTGTTGCATGATGGCGTATATGTATTTATGGTGTTTACTTGCCATTTCTCGAGCATTAGGATTCGAACACTCGGACACTTAGTCGGACCCTCTTGCATGATAGCAGATATGTAATTATGGTTTTTATTTGCCATTTGTCATGCATTAGGGTTTAAACTGTCGGACACTTATTCAGACCTTCTTGCATGATGGGAGATATGTAATTATGTTGTTTTCTTGCCATTTCTCGAGCATTCGGATTCGCACACTCGGACACTTATTCGAACCCCCTTGTATGATGGCAGATATGTAATTATGGTGTTTACTTGCCATTTCTCCAGTATTAGGATTCAAACACTCAGACACTTAATCGGACCGTCTTGCGAGATAACATATATGTAATTATGGTGTTTACTTGCCATTTCTCACGCATTAGGGTTTAAACACTCAGACACTTATTCCTACCCTCTTGCATGATGGCAAATATGTAATTCTGGTATTTACTTGCCATTTCTCAAGCATTAGGGTTTAAAAACTTGGACACTTATTCGGACCCTCTCGAATGATGGCAGATATGTAATTATGGTGTTTACTTTCCATTTTTTGAGCATTTGGATTCGGACACTCGGACACTTATTCGGAGCCTCTTGCATGATGGCAGATATGTAATTATGGTGTTTACTTGCCATTTCTCATGCATTAGGGTTTAAGCACTCGAACACTTATTCAGACCCGCTTGCATGATGGCAGATATTTAATTATGGTGTTTACTTGCCATTTCTCGAGCGTTAGGATTCGAACACTCGGACACTTATTCGGACCCTCTGCATGATAGTATATATGTAATTATGGCGTTTATTTTCCATTTCTTATGCGTTAGGGTTTAAACTGTCGGACACTTATTCAGAACCTCTTGCATGATGGTAGATATGTAATTATGGTGTTTACTTGCCATTTGTCCTGCATTAGGGTTTAAACACTCAGAAACTTATTCAGACCCTCTTGCATGATGGCAGATATGTAATTATGGTGTTTAACTGCCATTTCTCGAGCATTAGCATTCGAGCACTCGGACACTTATTCGAACCCTCTTGCATGATGGCAGATATGTAATTATGGTGTTTACTTGCCATTTCTCGAGCATTAGGATTCGAACACTCAGACACTTAATCGGACCGTCTTGCATTATGACAGATATGTAATTATGGTGTTTACTTGCCCTTTCTTATGCATTAGGGTTTAAACACTCGGAAAGTTATTCGGACCCTCTTGCATGATGCTAGATATGTAATTATGGTGTTTACTTGCCATTTCTGATGCATTAGGGTTTAAAAACTTGGACACTTATTCGGACCCTCTTGCATGATGGCAGATATGTAATTATGGTGTTTAGTTTCCATTTCTCGAGCACTAGGATCCGAACACTCGGACACTTATTCGGACCCTCTTGCACGATGGCAGATATGTAATTATGGTGTTTACTTGCCATTTCTCGAGAATTAGGATTCGAACACTCGGACGCTTAGTCGAACCCTCTTGCATGATAGCAGATATGTAACTATGGTGTTTATTTTCCATTTGTCATGCATTAGGGTTTAAACTGTTGGACACTTATTCAGACCCTTTTGCATGATGGCAGATATGTAATTATGGTGTTTTCTTGCCATTTCTCGTGCATTAGGATTCGAACACTCGGACACTTATTCGAACCCCCTTGCATGATGGCAGATTTGTAATTATGGTGTTTACTTGCCATTTCTCCAGCATTGGGATTCAAACACTCAGACACTTAATCGGACCGTCTTGCGTGATGACAGATATGTAATTATGGTATTTATTTGCCATTTCTCATACATTACGGTTCGAACACTCGGACACTTATTTGGGCGCTCTTGCAAGATGGCAGATATGTAATTATGCTGTTTACTTGCCATTTCTCATGCAATAGGGTTTAAACACTCGGACACTTAGTCGGACCCTCTTGCATGATGGCAGATATGTAATTATGGTGTTTACTTGCCATTTCTCAAGCATTAGGGTTTAAAAACTTGGACTCTTATTCGGACCCTCTTGCATGATGGCAGATATGTAATTATGGTGTTTACTTTCCATTTCTCGAGCATTTGGATTCGGACACTCGGACACTTATACGGAGCCTCTTGCATGGTGGTAGATATGTAATTATGGTGTTTACTTGCCTTTTCTCATGCATTAGGGTTTAAACACTCGAACACATATTCAGACCCGCTTGCATGATGGCAGATATGTAGTTATGCTGTTTACTTGCCATTTCTAGAGCATTAGGATCCCAAGACTCGGACACTTATTCGGACCCCCTTGCAAGATAGCAGATATGTAATTACGGTGTTTATTTTCCATTTCTCATGCATTAGGGTTTAAACTGTCGGACACTTATTTAGACCCTCTTGCATGATGATAAATATGTAATTATGGTGTTTACTTGCCATTTCTCATGCATTAGGGTTTAAACACTCGGAAACTTATTCGGACCCTCTTGCATGATAGCAGATATGTAATTAGGGTGTTTACTTGCCATTTCTCGAGCATTAGCGTTCGAGCACTCAGACACTTATTCCAACCCTCTTGCATGATGGCATATACGTAATTATGGTGTTTACTTCCCATTTCTCACGCATTAAGGTTTAAACACTCGGACACTTATTCGGACCGTCTTGCGTGATGGGAGATATGTAATTTTGGTGTTTGTTTGCCATTTCTCATGCATTAGGGTTTAAACACTCGGACACTTATTCAGACCCTCCTGCATGATGGCAGATATGTAATTATGGTGTTTACTTGCCATTTCTCGAACATTATGATTCAAAAATTTGGAGACTTATTCGGATCCTCTTGCACGATGGCAGATATGTAATTATGGTGTTTACTTGCCATTTCTCATGCATTAGGGTTTAAACACTCGGACACTTATTCAGACCCTCTTCCATGATGGCAGATATCTAACTATGGTGTTTACTTGCCATTTCTCGTGCATTAGGATTCGAACACTCGGACACTTATTCGAACCCTCTTGCATGATGGCAGATATGTAATTATGGTGTTTACTTGCCATTTCTCGAGCATTAGGATTCAAAGACTCGGACACTTAATCGGACCGTCTTTCGTGATGACTGATATGTAATTATGGTGTTTACTTGCCATTTCTCATGCATTAGGGTTTAAACACTCAGACACTTATTCGGACCCTCTTACATGATGGCAGATATGTAATTATGGTGTTTACTTGCCATTTCTCATGCATTAGGGTTTAAAAACTTGGACACTTATTCGAACCCTCTTGCATGATGGCAGATATGTAAATATGGTGTTGTAGACACCCCATTTTTGACCGTCCTCAAGACTTGGACGTCACCGTTTGAACACTCGGTGATTATCCATGTTTGTGTTCGTTTGGAGTTCTCGGAGTTCTCGGCTACGCGCCTTGCCTCAGGATCTCCGAACTCGACCGTTTTGTGTCTGGTTTTGCGCCAAACACTTGTGCTTTGCCTTGGAGGGGCAGGGAATGCCTTGTGAGGCATCCCCATACACCACCGGCAATAGCTAGAGGCCACCGGCTGGTTTTTGTTGCCACCGGCAATGTATGTTGCCGGTCGGCACTCTTTGTTGCCGGTCGGTAGTCATTTTTGTCAAAATGACATTTATGGCCAGCCGACTACTATTCATCTGCTTTTGCAGATATTTTAGGACAGTTGTGTGACATTTTGTTCCCCTCCATACACGTGTATGGAGGGATGCCCTCCTTGTAAGCTTGTTGTATAAGCTTTACAAGTTTGTTGCCTATAAGAGAAGGGCTCTTCTCTTGGCTTTTGGGTTAGAGAATTTTGGAGAGAAAAACACAGAGAGAAGCTCTGGTTTTAGGGTTAGGGTTGATGCATATCTCCTATCTCTCTTTTTCTCTCTTTGTGTTCTAGGTGTTTTAGTCCATACTATTGCACACAAACACCTAGTGCTTCACCTTCCTTTGGATACTGAGGTTCTAAGGGGCTTGTTTTGGTGTTTTGGAGCTGGATTCAAGCCAAGGAGGGCTGTTGGAGCATCATTTGTGAAGGTGGTCTACAAGGGTGAGAAACTTCCCTTTTATTCCCCATTTTTGCATTGCTTTTCTACATATCTTAGAGCTGTTTTTGTGCTTAGTGTATAATATAAAAAAGTTCAGTTTTTTAGCCTCTTGATTGTTTGTTAAGAGTGTTTTGTGGTTTGGGTTTGTTTGACCCCTCCTAGGCCTTGTAAGGCTCCTTTTTGTGCTATATTGTGCAAGTTTCGAGACTTTGGTGTTTGGGCCTCTTCACCACTGAAATCTTGAGGGATTTCAGTGGTGAAGATGGTGCCTTGAAGTCTCAAGAAGGAGGGGGCCACCCCCTCTCCTTGTTGTCCTTGAAAAGGACCATTTTTGGCCTCTTGAGGGAGCATCATGTTAGAGTGTGTGTTGATCATGTCTAGGCTGTTTTCCATGCTTATTATGCCATGATATAATATTGTTGTGGGTTGGTTTTGGTACACCATGCATGCTTAGCATACCTGCCATGTAATGCCTTGTTATTGCCTTAATATGCCTTAGGTTGTTAGTCTTTGTTCTAGCATGTTTTAGGCTTAGCCTTGTGAAGGTTTTGTGCTTATTTTGCCATGTTTTAGGTCTATCCATAGTTGCTTGGGTTGATCTTGGCATGCTTAGTATAGCTCCTTTGTATTTGAGCTTGTATGCTTCAAGTATGTGAATGTGTAGCATGTGTTGCTTGCATCATTTAAGTGGTTTGGCACCATTTGTAACATCATTTCAGTCCCTAAGACATGCTTGTATGCTTGCCTTGGTTGTCTCTTTGATGCCTTATGAGCATGTGTTATATGCTCCTTGAAAGTGCATTTATGCACGCCTTCATATTTGAGCCACTTAGATGCCATCTAAGTAGTCCTTTGGCCTTGTTTTAACATGCTAAAAATCTGTTTTTAGTTGTTTAATGCATGCCATGATTGTTATGCTAAGTGTGTTTCAAAGCTTCATTACCTTGCTTCAAGTACTTGGATTATTTGCATGTTTAGCTTGCCTTGTTGCTTGGTCTGGCACCATGTTTTAACATGATTTTTAGAGCTTATGTTGCATGCTAATTGTCCATACTTAGCCTCTTTAAAGTGTGCTTTGAGTTGCTTGTTTAATGCCTAAGTGTTGGTCCAACTTACTTGCATGTGTGTATGTATGTTTGATCCCAATTCCTTGGTGTTTGGCCACTGTTTTAGGCCTATTTAGAGTTGCCTAAATCGTGTTTAAGTCCATCTTTTCATTAGTTTGTATTGCCTCATGTTTGCTTGTATGCTTGCATAAGTGTCTTGCCATGCCATGTTGCATCCTTAGCTTGCATGCCTAGGTTGCATTGCATCTTGCATGCATGCCTTGTTCCTTGATTGGTGATAGGAATTGGGCCTTGGTTTGTTTGTTTGGTTTGCATTTCATTTGATATGAAAGTGCATGCTTGATTCTTTGGGCCATCATGCAAGGAAATGCGTGATTGGTGGTCCGAGAATCGAGGCACATGCCCCTTTGAGTCACAAACATGATAGGGGGCATGATTGGTGCATACATTGCTTGAATTGTATTGCCATGCAAGTTCTGTCCTCTGCTGCTGTGAGTTGCAGGTTCTGCAGGCATTCTTTGCCGACCGGCAGTATTCAGTGCCGACCGGCAGTACATCATCAGCCGATGGATGCATCTTGTGCCAATGACCACAATTCACTGCCGGTGGTAATTCTACTCAGCCGGTGGTATCCCCCAATGTCCAGAGAGGCATCCCTGAGGCTTTGGCAGTCTTTGGAGGGGCAGAGCAGGGAAAACAGAGGCAGGCTATATATGGCAGTGCACTTCCGAGCAGGACCCGAGCATGCGTTGCATCTGGCTCTCCTCCCGAGGCGGTTTACTGTTTTTCCTAGTTTAATTAGTTTGTTAACTAATTAGGCAATTTGTAATAATTAATTAGCTTGCGTAGTTAATTAATTTGTATATTCTTTTGGTCCCTCCGAGCGAGGGCAAATCTGTAATAAGTGTGGGTGAGTGGTGTGCATGTCTTCCAATCCCCACTTCTTTCTTCCCTTTTATTTACCTGCTTATGATGGTAGATTAGGGCACGTTTATTTTAGCATACCTTATGCTATGCATGTGTGCATCCATGCATATGTCTTACATGCACCGGGCTCGGTACATCATGCAAACTGCATTGTATTTTCAATTCCAAATTGAATACGTGATAGTTGTAGCATTTCACATGCCATGCTTAGGATAGCCGAGCCTACTCTAACTGCATCCTTGCATGTGTTGCATTAGCCACTTAACATGAACTAGGGCATGCATGTTTGCTAACTAGTTTATTGTTTTGGCATGGAGTACGATGTAAGTATTTATGCTTTAGCATCTCGCATGCGTGTGAATGTTAACATGACAGCATGATTACCATGTGGCTAAATGCTTATATGAGATAAACTGCTTGAATGCCTGTGAATGGAGGTTGAATTACCTAAATTGGGATAATACATTAAAAACTGTGAGTTTTAAGCCCACTAGATAGTGGCAAAATCATCTTTCCTAAAGCCCACTTGAGGGTGGCAAAACCTACATTTTAGCCTACTTGCGAGTAGCAAACCATTTTCAAAACGAACATGTAATGTTTTGTTCCAATTTGGGCGATTTGGTCCATACTTGTTTGCTGTGCGCATAACATAGTAATTCTAGGCTAATAACCGGGATAAGAACACATAATGTTTTCAAAAACGGATATCATGGTTAGTAGAGGCCGGTCTTCGGATCCGGCGAAAGGGGGTGCTCATAGCTGACCTTCCCCGATCGTACCCAAGCTCCCGAGCCAAGACAACTTTGGTGATGACGGACACGTGGCCTTTGGCACCGAGTCAGGGTTTCCTAAATTTCCCCATTAAAAAATATTTAGGTGGCGACTCTGTATATGGCAAAGCAGTCCATGTTTGGCACTTCTTTTCAAAATCTGTTTTTGTCAAAACGATTTGCCAGAGTTGGACTCTTTGGTTCAGATTACGAACCGCAACAAACAAAAAGGGAGTCCGAACTGTAGAGAGGTCCCCACGCGGGCGCATCTACAGGTGTTTACTTGCCATTTCTCGAGCATTAGGATTCGAACACTCGGACACTTATTTGGACCCTCTTGCATGATAGCAAATATGTAATTATGGTGTTTATTTGCCATTTCTCATGCATTAGGGTTTAAACTATCGGACACTTATTCAGACCCTCTTGCATGGTGGTAGATATGTAATTATGGTGTTTACTTGCCATTTCTCATGCATTAGGGTTTAAACACTCGGAAACTTATTCGGACCACCTTGCATGATGGCAGATATGTAATTATGGTGTTTACTTGCTATTTCTCGAGCATTAGGATTCGAACACACGGACACTTATTCGAACCCTCTTACATGATGGCAGATATGTAATTATGGTGTTTATTTGCCATTTCTCAAGCATTAGGATTCGAACACTCAGACACTTAATCGGATCGCCTTGCGTCATGACATATAAGTAATTATGGTGTTTACTTGCCATTTCTTATGCATTAGGGTTTAAACACTCGGACACTTATTCGGACCCTCTTGCATGATGGCGGATATGTAATTATGGTGTTTACTTGCCATTTCTCATGCATTAGGGTTTAAAAACTTGGACACTTATTCGGACCCTCTTGCATGATGGCAGATATGTAATTCTGGTGTTTACTTTCCATTTCCCGGGCATTAGGATTCGAACACTCGTACACTTATTCGGACCCTCTTGCATGATGGCATATATGTAATTATGGTGTTTACTTGCCAATTCTCATGCATTAGGGTTTAAACACTCAGACACTTATTCAGAACCTCTTGCATGATGGCAGATACGTAATTATGGCGTTTACTTGCCATTTCTCGAGCATTAGGATTCGAACACTCGGACACTTAGTCGGACCCTCTTGCATGATAGCAGATATGTAATTATGGTGTTTATTTGCCATTAGTAATGCATTAGGGTTTAAACTGTCGGACACTTATTCAGACTCTCTTCCATGATGGCAGATATGTAATTATGTTGTTTACTTGCCATTTCTCACGCATTAGGGTTTACACACTCGAACACTTATTCAGACCCGATTGCGTGATGACAAATATCTAATTATGGTGTTTACTTTCCATTTCTCGAGCATTAGGATTCGAACACTCGGACACTTATTCGGACCCTCTTACTTGATAGCAGATATGTAATTACGGTGTTTGTTTGCCAGTTCTCATGCATTAGGGTTTAAACTGTCGGACACTTATTCAGACCCTCTTGCATGACGGCAGATATGTAATTATGGTATTTACTTGCCATTTCTCATGCATTAGGGTTTAAACACTGGGAAACTTATTCGGACCCTCTTGCATGAGGGCAGATATGTAATTATGGTGTTTCCTTGCCTTTTCTTAGGCATTACGATTCGAACCCTCGAACACTTATTCGAACCTTTTGCATGATGGCAGATATGTAATTATGGTGTTTCCTTGCCATTTCTCGAGCGTTGGCATTCGAACACTCGGACATTTATCCGGACTCCCTTGCATGATAGCAGATATGTAATTATGGTGTTTATTTGCCATTTCTCATGCATTAGGGTTTAAACTGTCGGACACTTATTCAGACCCTCTAGCATGATGGTAGATATGTAATTATGGTGTTTATTTTCGATTTCTCATGCATTACGGTTTAAACACTCGGAAACTTATTCAGACCCCCTTGCATGACGACAGATATATAATTATGGTGTTTACTTGCCATTTCTCGTGCATTAGGATTCGAACACTTGGACACATATTCGAACCCTCTTGCAGGATGACAGATATGTATTTGTGGTGTTTACTTGCCATTTCTCCAGCATTAGGATTCGAACACTCAGACACTTAATCGGATCGTCTTGCGTGATGACAGATATGTAATTATGGTGTTTACTTGCCATTTCTCATGCATTAGGGTTTAAATACTCAGACACTTATTCGGACCCTCTTGCATGATGGCAGATATGTAATTATGGTGTTTACTTGCCATTTCTCATGCATTAGGGTTTAAAAACTTGGACACTTATTCGGGCCCTCTTGCATGATGGCAGACATGTAATTATGGTGATTACTTTCCATTTTCGAGCATTAGGATTCGGACAATCGGACACTTATTCGGAGCCTCTTGCATGATGGCAGATATGTAATTATGGTGTTTACTTGCCATTTCTCATGCATTAGGGTTTAAACACTCGAACACATATTCAAACCCGCTTGCATGATGGCAGATATTTAATTATTGAGTTTGCTTGCCATTTCTCGAGCATTAGGATTCGAAGACTCGGACACTTATTCGGACCCTCTTGCATGATAGTAGATATGTAATTATGGTGTTTATTTGCCATTTCTCATGCGTTAGCGTTTAAACTGTCGGACACTTATTCAGAACCTTTTGCATGAAGGTAGATATGTAATTATGGTGTTTACCTGCCATTTCTCATGCATTAGGGTTTAAACACTCGGAAACTTATTCTGACCCTCTTGCATGATGGCAGATATGTAATTATGGTGTTTACTTGCCATTTCTCATGAAAAAGGGTTTAAACACTCCAACACTTATTTGGACCCTGTTGCATGATGGCATATACGTAATTATGGTGTTTATTTGCCATTTCTCATGCATTTGGGTTTAAACACTCAGACACTTATTCGGACCCCCTTGCATGATGGCAGATATGTAATTTTGGTGTTTGTTTGCCATTTCTCATGCATTAGGGTTTAAACAGTCGGACACTTATTCGGACCCACCTGCATGACGACAGATATGTAATTATGGTGTTTACTTGCCATTTCTCGAACATTAGGATTCAAAAATTCGGACACTTATTCGGATCCTCTTGCGTGATGGAAGATATGTAATTATGGTGTTTACTTGCGATTTCTCATGCATTAGGGTTTAAACACTCGGACACTTATTCGGACCCTCTTGCGTGATAGTAGATATGTTGCAATTTCTCATACATTAGGGTTTAAAGACTTGGAAACTGATTCGGACCCTCTTGCATGATGACAGATATGTAATTATGGTGTTTACTTGCCATTTCTCATGCATTAGGGTTTAAAAACTCGGACACTTATTCGAACCCCTTTGCATGATGGCAGATATGTAATTATGGTGTTTGCTTTCCATTCCTCGAGCATTAGGATTCGAACACTCGGACACTTTTTCGGACCCTCTTGCATGATGGCAAATATGTAATTATGGTGTTTACTTGCCATTTCTCATGCTTTAGGGTGTGAACACTTGGACACTTACTCAGACCCTTTTGCGTGATGGAAGATATGTAATTATGGTGTTTACTTTCCATTTCTTGAGCATTAGGATTCGAACACTCGGACACTTATTCGGACCCTCTTGCATTATGGCAGATATGTAATTATGGTGTTTAGTTGCCATTTCTCAAGCATTTGGGTTTAAACACTCGGACACTTATTCAGACCCGCTTGCATGATGGCAGATATGTAATTATGGTGTTTAGTTTCCATTTCTCGAGCATTAGGATTCGAACACTTGGACACTTATTCGGACCTTTTTGCATGATAGCAGATATGTAATTATGGTGTTTATTTGCCATTTCTCATGCATTTGGGTTTAAACTGTCGGACACTTATGCAGACCAACTTGCATGATGGAAGATATGTAATTATGGTGTTTACTTGTCATTTCTCATGCATTAGGGTTTAAACACTCGCAAACTTGTTCAGACACTCATGCATGACGGCAGATATGTAATTATGGTGTTTACTTGCCATGTCTCATTGTAGACACCCCATTTTTGACCGACCTTAAGACTCAGACGTCGCCGATTGAGCGCTCGGTGATGTTGCATACCGTGCTCGTTCAGAAGTCTCAGAGTCGCGGCCGTGCGCCCTACCTCCGGACTTCCGAACTCTCTTCTGTGCCTTGCCTCGGTTTGCGAACCAGACTCGGTTTTCTCTGTTTTCTTTCCTGAGGGGAGGGAGAGGTCCCGTAGACCGTCTCTCAGTGGCCGTGGGCTACATTTCATGGCCGTAGGCCATTTTGCCCATTTCGGAGCCCGGTTCCCGGTTTTCGGAGCCGTCAGGCCGTGTGCCTCGGTTCGGGACCACCCAACCACCTCCGATTCCTCCGGTTCTTGGCAAGTACCTTTTTTTCATCATAACGAGGGACACTGGGGTCTTAGATACCCACTTCGTGGCCAAACACCACTTTCGGTGCTTAACGGCCGGTTTTCGGGCCCCGAACCTCGCGGTTTGGCCCCCGAGCTTTTGTTTTGCATCGGTTTTTGTTCATTCTTGGCAAGTACCTCTGTTTCATCATAACAAGGGACACTGGGGTCTTAGATACCCACTTCGTGGCCAAACACCACTTTCGGTGCTTACAGCCTATTTTCGGGACCTCGAACTGCGTGTTTTGGTCCCCGAGCATTCGTTTTGCATCGGTTTTTGTTCATTTTTGGCAGGTACCTCTGTTTTATCATCAGGAAGATCACTGGAGGGTGGGAGGCTAGTAATTGTCTGAGCGACCTGTTATGCTCTTCCGGCGCCCCCCGGCGCCCATTTTTCTCACTTCCGGGCTAATGTTGAACACCCTAGGGCCATTTTCTTCGAGCCAAAACCACATATTCGTGTTGTACACACATGGGAGGACCCTAAAAGTTCATGGCCGGCCAGTAATTCTTCTTTTCATTTTTGACCTCTCCTAAAAGTGGATTGTTGTTTCTCCTGGTTCAGAGTTGCCAGATTCCAACCATAGGGCCTTGTTGTACACACATGGGAGGACACCAACCTTTGGTGGCCGGCCAGTAATTGTCACTTTCCATTTTTGCCCTTGGCCGGCCGGCTATAGGGGGTAGCCGGCCGGCTATGGGGGGTGGCCGGCCGACCACCTGCAGTAAAGTTACCTAGCCGGCCTGCTTCCTTGAGATGTGTGCACTCCAGCTGTGCTTCGATTTTCCCCAAAAAATATCTCATTCGGGGGACCCATTTGGAGAGAAATAAGGGCTCATTTCCCTCCATTCCAAAAAAGGCTCCTCTCTTCCTCTCTTGCAGATTTTAGTGTCCTCCCAACTCAAGAGAAGAAGCTACAAGCTTTGATTGAAAGATATACATACATACAACTCCATTTTCTTCAAGTTTTGAGGCCTTTTCTTCATCATCACCAAGCATCACCATCACCAATCCATTTCCAGCAGCAAGGAGGAGTTCTTAAGAGGCTTAGAAGCAACTTTCTTCAAGGAAAAGGCAGCCAAGAACTTGTCTTCAAGGGTAAGTCTCAAAATCCCTCTTTTACACCACTTTTTTGCCTCTTTTCTTAACCCTATTTCCACACTGTTTTGAGCTCCGACCAATACTGAAAGTGGCCCTCTTTTGAGCTCATTTTCATCTTTGTTTAAGGGCTCAACCCTGTTTGAGCCCTCCATCTTACACTTCTTTCAATATCCTCTTGTATGCCTTTACTTTGCATTGAATATTTGGCCTATACATGATCTGATTTGGAACTTCTCATGAACTGATATTGTGCTTATTTTGATCCCCTCTTCAACATTGAAGAAGGGCTCAACCTTGTTTTCATGCTCCATATGCAAGTTGCTTTGAATCCATGTTTTGCCCTTGTTTTTGCATGCTTTTTCTAGCTTAGGAGTGATCTGTTTTCGAGCATAAGGTAAACTGTGAGTGGGCCTATTTTGAGCCCCTATTCAACATTGAAGAAGGGCTCAATCCTGTTTGGCCTCTCTATCATGCAGTTTCTTCACAATTCCTTCAATTTACCGTAAAATTGCATGATTTATTTGACCTACATGCAGTCTGTTTTGGAACATGTCATGAACTGTGAGTGAGCTTATTTTGTGTCCCTCTACAATATTTTAGAAGGGATCAATCTTGTTTGGGGTCTCCATGTTACACTTGTCTTTATATCTCTCTTTGACCCCCCCTTTTGCATGCTTTTTCAAGCTTATCTAGCTTCTGTTTTCGGCCATCATCAGTACTGAAAATATCCATATTTTGATCTTCTTGACATATTTCATTAAGGATCTTTTCTGGTTGTTTGAATGTTTGGGGTACTTCGTGTTATAGCCTTATATATCCTCATTCTTGCATAGCATTTTTACCATGTTTGCATACTGAGTTGGGGGATTTCATCTACTGTAAATGTGCATATTTTTGGTCCCTCATCAGTGTTTTAGAAGGGTACTTTTCCATTTGAGCATTGCACGTATCACTTGCTTCAATACCCCTCTCTTGGCTCGTATTTCTGCATGCTATTGTTGCCCTATCTATGCTTGCTATTTACCCCTTTTTGTGACTGAAAAATGCTATCTTGGGGGCTGCCTTGCTACTGTTTTACATGTCATGTACCAACTATGCATGTTTAGTATGGCTATAGGCCATTCCGGGTGCTTATTATCGCATTTCGGAACCATTCCGGGCATTTGGTATCATTTCCCCACCTTTCGGGACTGTTTTGCATCATTTGTAAGTGCTGAAATTCCATTTGCATGTTTGCATATCATTTTCCATGTCATTTCATGCTTAAACGCATTGCCTCGGTTTGCGCGCCCGTGTGCTCACATTTCGAGGCACCCCATTTTCATCTCCGGCCTCTCATGTGAGTGTGGCTGAGGCTCACTCATGTTAGTATAAGTCCACTTCGCATTTCGTATATCATTTCATGCTTTAATCCATTTCCTCGGTTTGCGCGCCCGTGGGCACGCATTTCGAGGCACTTCCTTTTTTATCCGACGGCCTCCCATGAGAGAGTGGCTGAGGTCCTCTCATGTTGGTATAAGTCCATTTTGCATTCTGTATGTCATTTTAGTCTCATCGCATTGCGTATGCCATTGCCTCGGTTTGCGCGCCCGTGGGCACGCATTTCGAGGCACTTCCTTTTTTATCCGACGGCCTCCCGTGAGAGAGTGGCTGAGGTCCTCTCATGTTGGTATAAGTCCATTTTGCATTCTGTATGTCATTTTAGTCTCATCGCATTGCGTATGCCATTGCCTCGGTTTGCGCGCCCGTGGGCACGCATTTCGAGGCACTTCATTTTCATCCGACGGCCTCTTATGTGAGTGCAGCTGAGGCTCTCTCATGTTGGTATAAGTCCATTTTGCATTCTGTATGTCATTTTAGTCTCATCGCATTGCGTATGCCATTGCCTCGGTTTGCGCGCCCGTGGGCACGCATTTCGAGGCACTTCATTTTCATCTGACGGCCTCTTATGTGAGTGTGGTTGAGGCTCACTCATGTTAGTGTAAGTCCATTTTGCATTTTGCATATCATTTTAGCTTCATTGCATTCCGTATGCCATTTTCTCGGTTTGCGTGCCCGTGGGCACGCATTTCGAGACATCTCATTTTAGTCTCATTGTTGTCATATTTCATGCCATTTCATGCCTTGGGATCATCGCCTCAGTTTGCGTGCCTGCGGGCACGCATTTCGAGGCATCTCATTTTCATAGCATTGTGCATACTAGGATTGTATTTTAGTTGCATTCATGCATATCATGCATATTGCATCGTGTTCGGGATAGGAGTTAGCCCGGGCACGGGAAACGAGGTACGTTCCGTACTCCGAGTGACGGAACGAATCTCAATTCTCAAGTCACCGACACTCCGGATTATCCATGATGGAGTTAGGTTTTGCTGTAGCATTCATCCGCATTCATCCTATATTGAGTTGTGCGATCCGACTCCTCGGCCATCATGCATCGAGATGCGTGATTGGTGGCACGAGGATCGAGGCACGCATATATTTGTGAAATACATTGCTATGCCCCTTTCCTGCTCTCTGTTGCAGCCAAAATGGAAAATCAGCAACTTTTCGGAGTCGGGCACGCATTTCGAGAAACATTGCGAACAGAGGCTAATCGGGGCATCCTAGTGGATTTCCACGCAAGGCAGCCCAGCATACATCATTCATCAGAATCGAGGCAGCCCCTGGCTTGCATGCCAGTTTACAGCTTTCTTAGTTTAATTTGTTAATTAATTAGGGATTTGTAATATTATTTCGGACTGTATTATTCTTTCATTTCGGACTGTATTATTTATTCGGACCCTCTGCGCGAGGGCATAACTGTAATAAGTGTGGGTGAGTGTGATGTATGTCTTCCAACCCCCATTTCTTTCTCCCTTTTATTTACCCGCTTATGATGGTTAGATATAGGGCATATTTCAATTAGCATACAGTATGATAGCATGTTTGCATTCATTCATCTGTTTTGCACGCACCGGGCTCGGCGCATCATACAAACTGCATTTGTATTTCAATTCCAAATTGAATACGTGTTAGCTATAGCATTCCATATGCCATGTTTAGAATAGCCGAGCCTGCTATAGTTGCATTATTGCATGCGTTGCATTAGGCATTTCTATATAATTAGGATCATGCATGATTTCTAATCAATTTTTGTTTTTGGCTCGGAGTACTCGGTGAGTTTTATGCTTTAGCATCCTTGCATGCGTGTGAGTGATTGCCATGAATAGCATGCTTGCCATGAGGCTATGTGCTTATGTGATATAACTGCCTTGAATGCCTATGGGTGGAGGCTGAGTTACTTGGATTGGAGCAATTCATCAAATGTTTGTTTTAAGCCCACTAGATAGTAGCAAAACCATTGTTTTTCTAAGCCCACCCGAGGGTGGCAAATCCACGTCTTAGCCTACCTACGGGTAGCACCATCAAACCATTTTCAAACAAACAAACATGAAATGTTTTGTTCCAACTCAAGCGATCCAGTCTATACTTGTTTGCTGCGAGCATCACATAGTAACCTAGGCTAATAACCGGAATAAGAACATACAATGTTTTCAAAATAAGATATCATGGTTAGTAGAGGCCGGTCTTTGACCGGGCGAGCGGGGGTGCTCACGAAGTGACCTTCCCCAATCGTACCCAAGTTCCCGAGCCGAGGCAACTTTGGTGATGACGGACACGTGGCCTTTGGCACCGAGTCAGGGTTTCCTAAATTTCCCATTTTAAAAATATTTAGGTGGCGACTCTGTATCTGGCAAAGCAGTCCATGTTTGGCACTTCTTTCAAAAAATCTGTTTTTCAAAACGATTTGCCAGATTTGGACTCTTTGGTTCAAGATTAAGAACCGTGACTCACGAATCGAGTCCGAGCTGTAGCGAGGTCCCCCGCGGGCTTGTTACAGTTTCTGGCGACTCTGCTGGGGATTTAGAGAACTTGACTCGAACTCATGATATCTAGTTTTGACTACACTTGTGTGTTTCTTGGCATTGCATTTGCATTGGTGCGCCTAGGACACCGTGTTTGCCATATGCCATTCCCGAACGATTTGCCGGAGGCTTGTCTTGTCAAGGCATGTTCATAAGGCTGATCGGCTCTGGGCTCTGACAGCATGGGAACACAAACCCCGGTTTTACCGGGGCACCCTTTTTGACCATTCGACCTAGTGCATATTCGGATCCATAGTGACCATTCCAAACTAGGACAGGTTGCTTACCCGTTTATAGGTTGTTTGAAACCGCTGCGTGCATAGTGAAACCCTAGCTCCTGACAAAATAGGACAGGGAAACCCTACCCCCAACATAGGGGTGTTTTGGCTCTCACTTATCTGTTATGTGCTTTAGAGTGCGTCTCTACAGGAATGCATGTATCAGTCTATAAGTTTGGGCATCAGGCCTGCGGGCATCAGTCAGTATCTGAGAATCAGTTGTCTGCGGATATCCGATTCAGTTTTGGGGAACAGTGAAATGGGAACAGTAATCAGTAATTAAGGACAATGTATTTCCAGCTTATCAAAATGCGTGTTGTATGCCCGACTGTGTGTTGTGTGTATTTAATATAAGCTGTTATGCTGCCC
This sequence comes from Camellia japonica, assembly GCA_030407325.1. Taxonomy (NCBI): domain Eukaryota; kingdom Viridiplantae; phylum Streptophyta; class Magnoliopsida; order Ericales; family Theaceae; genus Camellia; species Camellia japonica. Next base: position 14,558 of record JAPPVO010003862.1, on the reverse strand, counting down.
GTTTTTCTGGTTATTTATTTCCTTTTTGCTTTATTATCTTTTTGCTAGGGGGCAATTTTTAGCACGATTGCTTCCGAACCAGTAGATACTCCCCAAGCACTCTGGACACGAGGTCGCCGACTCAACCGATCCGAGAATCTCGTTGACGGACATCCAGTGTTCCACTCTCTACCCCCAGTTGCTAGAAGAAAGCCAAGGAGGCGCAGTGTGTCAGAGCAGGGACTACCAGTACAGAGGGCTACTTTGACAGTGAACAACCAGGCTGAGATTTCTGTGTCTGCCATAGAAGTACATTTACCAGTTATCCCGATGGAACAGCAGAATACATCAGTGGTAGAGGCGATGATGCGCCAGATGCAAGAGAGCATGAGGCAGATGCAAGAAGATGCTGTCCGCCAAGCGAAATTTTCTAAACAACAAGCCGCAGTCATGGCTCAGCAGGCCGAGCTGATTACTAGGCTGCAACAATAGAATGCAGCCTCTGCTTCACATCAGGTTCCTCCTCCACCAGCGGCTCCACTACCTGAGCAGGCACCTATGGGCCAGAATACCTTGCCAAATCCTCCGAATCCTCAAAATACCCTGCCAAACCCTCAGAATACCCTCCCCAACACCCAGAACACCCTACCCAATGTCCAAAATATCCAAGAGGACACTAACATTCCAACGAGGCTGGCTCTGCCCCCACTTCTGCCTCAACTATCCAAGAATCTTACACCCAACCACCCGGACTCTCCATTCGAGTTCGAGATAGATCATACAGCTCTGAAGCTGAGTAAGTTGGAGAAACTTTTCAAGAAATCGCAGGGGGTGAAGGCCATCCCAGACATCGAAGATGGGTACACCGATGTGGCTGTAACATTGCCAGACAAATTCAAGATGCCACAGATTGACCGTTTTGATGGGTCAGGGGATCCTATGGTCCATCTCCGTCTATTTTCAGACATCCTGAGGCCAATGGGCCTAACCCGACCGCAAAAGCTTTCTTTGTTCGGCAGAACTTTGTCGGGGGTGGCGGCCATCTGGTATGCCAAGTTAGAAGATGATGTGAAAAGAAATTGGGATGAGATGGCTGAGGCCTTCGTTGCGCAATACTCGTATAATACACAATCGAGATTACAACACGTGATCTCGAAACGACGAGGCAAGAACCCAAGGAGTCTTTCTCCGATTTTGTAACCAGATGGAGAGCAAAGGCATCGATGATGACCTTGAGGCCTACAGATAAAGATCAAATTCGGATGATTGTGCGCAATCTCTAACCGAAGTTAAAGCAGAAAATGATCGTACTCCCCTTTCCGACTTTCTCAGATTTACACGAGATAGGGGTACAGATCGAAGATGCAATGAAGCAAGGTTTGATCGATCAGGATCGAGAGCAGCCCCGAAGGACATTCAACCACAATAACAACGCAGGCCCGAGTGGCGCTGCAAACACAAGGACTTCTGAGGTCGGTATGGTCACCACCACCCCCCCTTCTCAACCAAGGCCCGCAGCGGCCACACCCTTTTCCAGTACATCCGAGAGCAGTAACCAAGCCTCGAAATTTCAACCTAGAGGCCAAAGAACCTTTACTCCACTATACATGCCTTTGTCCAAGGCTCTCGGGGTGTTAATCAAAAAGAAGCATCTGACACCTTTAGAGCCGAGGCCATTGCCAAATCCACTCCCTCCCTCTCATGACCCAGCAAAGTACTGTGCGTACCACCAACAGCACGGTCACGACACCGACCGTTGCTACAGACTGCGTCACGAGATTCAAGACCTCGTCGACAAGAATATCATTCTACCTCCCGAAAAACCCAACGTCACAACAAATCCCCTCCCACCACACAACCAAGCCCCTCCTCCCAAAAGAGTCAACCTCATCCAAACTGGGGTCGTATCCTACGATCCTAGTGTCTATATTACTCCCTCTCACCTACCCAAGCCGGAGGTGATCCTTCCTGATTGCACTGACTTGTGCATGTTGGACACCTTCACAACCCAATCTGAGCCAGTGGTGGTGACCACCGAAGATGGAACGGGGCAGGTTTCAGAGAAGAGCAGAATCGTTGAGTCTGGGATGGAACAGTCTGGGGGTCTAGCTGGAAGAGCCTATGATCCAAGCGAGTACATCTTATCAGTGGGCCAGTCTAAGCTGAGTGTGGGGCTGCCAGAAAAAGCTGAGCTGTGTATGATTCGGGGGGACAGACTTGAACAAGGGGCAGATGATCTGACAACAGTGGAAGAGGACTTTGCCAACTTCCAGTTCTTCAACGACCAAGAATCAGGGGATGCTGCAATCAACTGGTTCGACTATGAGGAGTCGGCAAAAGTCACTGGGTGGTTAGATGATCAGCCAGATGCTGCAGAATTTCAATCAGAACAGGGCCCGGCAGGGGCGAGAGTATCAATGATGGCCGGAAGGGCCGAGAATCAGAAAGGATTGCCGGAGAGCGCCGGTACAAAGAATTTCGCTCAGGACCAAGATATTGTGAAAACTGAGCAACAAACTGTACTAACACAAGAGGAGCGAAGGAAGAATTGGGATTCTGAGAGAATCCGGAAAGCCAAGAACCATGAAGAAATTGAAAGTGCTGCGAGCATGAAAGCAAGACATGCTGTGAGCACATGGGATGAAAATACCGAGGGTACGAACTTCTCGGAACCAGATAGGTGCCTGTTGAACGCTAATGGAATGTGGTGGGAAGACGACGACTTATGTCTTGCCCACACGGATGAAGATTGGGCAGGTGCTCAACCAGATGACACTTGGTACCTCGATGAGGTGGACCACATGACCAGCCTGAGGCATCTGGAAAAGATAAAGAGGCTGAGAAACAGAGAGAGAAACAGATTGAAGAGGAAGCTGTGCTCAAACAATTGAAGAAGATACAAGCAGACATCTCCATCTGGGGACTGCTTATGGCATCAAGAGTACACAGACAGGTCGTCCTATCTGCCATGGACAAGGCCAAACTCTCAATAGACACTACACCAGAGCAGCTGGTTGGGCTGGTTTTTCCGGGAGGAGGTTCCCCGGCATTAACCTTTTCAGACAAGAATTGCCGCCTGAGGGCGTGAACCATAACAAACCCTCTCTACGTCTCCGTGGAGTGAGAGAGGTAAATGGATACCGGTGGTACTTGTTGATATCGGGTCCGCCATCAATGTCTGCCCACTCAGAACAGCATATGCAGTTGGTTTGAAGCCCGCAGACTTCACGCCAACAACTCAGGTGATCAAAGCTTACGATAATACGAGTAGGGAAGTGATGGGGATTGTCAAGATTCAAACTAAGGTTGGTCCAGGACAACACGACATCGAATTTCATGTCTTGGATGTTCCCGCAACCTTCAACTTACTCTTGGGGCGGCCGTGGCTGCACCAAGTAAAGGCAGTCTCTTCCACTCTACATCAGATGGTGAAATACCCCTATGGAAAGGGAGTAGCCACTGTATTCGGGAACTCATCAATCCACCCGCCTCCGGAGGTATCTACGCCGGTCCTGGAAATTGAGCATGGCACAGAAGATGTCTTCTTATCAGGATTCACTTTGGCTGAGGCCCGGGTAGTACAGAACATTATGGCTGTGAATGAAGGTGTGTACGTTAGTGCTCAATCCGTCTACCTCATGAACAAGCTACAACATATTCCCGGAATGGGACTAGGAAGAAGCGGCAGGAAAGGGGTCGCTGCGTTGGCCGAAGTGCCACACAATCCGCATACCTTTGGACTGGGTTATCTGCCCACCAAAGAGGACTGGGTGAGGAAAGGAAAGGAAATGGCCGGCAGAGCCAGAGCGAAGCAGGCTGGGAAGCCTTTTGACTTAATACACAGGCCCATTCAGGGTACCCTGAACGGACGCTTCGTCCGGGAAGGGGAGGATTTTCCATTTTGTGGTTTCCCAGAGCCGTGGATAAACGCGGAGAAGAAGCGCGTCCCAGGCTTCGAGATTTTCTTTGACTTGCAACTATCCGGGGATGACGTTGCCACAGAGCAGACAGACCCAACAACTGAGGTTGAGCAGAATAAGGCAGGGGATCCTGAGCGCACAGAATTTGAAATGGGGATAGCACTGGCATGTCTCCTCTCTGATCCTCCGATCGACCAAGAGTGCTTGGGGGATAACTTCGTGGTTTCCATGATTGGGGATGAAACGGCTGCGAGCCAACCAGCAGCTATCTTGGATGCATCAATCGCACCCTCTCTCACTTGGCAATACGAGGAGGGATTTTTGTCCAGCATCTGGGCCAGGTGGTAGTGAGCCGGAATCTGATTCCACCGAGTCTTGTGAGTCGGAATCAGGTTCCAATCGACTGAGTCTGAGTCTGGTACTCCTGGGGATGTTAACCCGGATGCCACAGTCCTGTCTAGGTCGTCTTTTTCCTTTTCTTTTGAGTCTGTTGTAACAGAAGAATTGGACGATTTGGATGAACTTAATGAGAATGAGGTGAATGTGGTTTCCGAGTATTTCTCTATGCCCTTGATTTATTGCATTAATTCAGACTTTCAAAACTTTGATGAAAACGACGAGGACAAAGTTCCTCCGGTTTAACAACGTTTAATTGAGCAAGAGCAAGAGAGATTTGTTAAGCCATTAACGGATGAAATCATTACCGTGAACGTTGGTACTGAGGAGGACCCGCGGCTGGTCCAGATCGGGTCCACGTTGTCTTCGGAGGAACGCGAGCGCTTAGTCGCTTTATTAAAAGATTTCAAAGATGTTTTCGCGTGGTCCTACGAAGACATGCCTGGAATCGATCCTGAGATTGTACAGCATCGGATCCCCCTTGACCCCGAGGCCCGACCTGTCAAGCAGAAACTCAGAAGGATCCGCCCGGATTGGGCTCTCAAGATTAAAGAAGAAGTCACCAAGCAAATTGACGCAGGCTTCCTGCTGGTATCTGAATATCCAACTTGGTTGGCCAATATTGTTCCGGTGCCGAAGAAAGATGGCAGGATCCGGGTGTGTGTAGACTTCAGGGATTTGAACAAGGCTAGTCCGAAGGACGACTTTCCCTTACCGCACATCGATGAGTTGGTGGACTTCACAGCAGGGCATGCATTGCTCTCATTCATGGATGGCTTCTCAGGATACAACCAGATAGTGATGGCACCCGAGGATAGGGAAAAGACTGCATTCACTACCCCGTGGGGGACATACTGCTACCGGGTAATGCCGTTTGGGTTGAAGAACGCTGGAGCTACTTATCAACGGGCCGCGACCACAATACTACATGATATGATCCACAAAGAGGTTGAGGTGTATGTGGACGACATGATTGTCAAGTCCAAGGAAAGAGAGGGCCACTACACCGCCTTGCATAAGTTTTTCCAAAGGATCAGGGAATTCCGGTTGCAGCTAAACCCTCATAAATGTACATTTGGTGTTACAGCGGGAAAAATGCTGGGGTTTCTGATTACACAAAGAGGCATCGAGGTCGACCCTTCCAAAATCAAGGCCATCTTAGAAATGCCACCACCAAGGACTGAAAAGAGGTGCGAGGCTTTCTGGGTAAAGTGCAATTCATAAGACGGTTTATGTCAAAATTAACCTTGACTTATGAACCACTTTTTGGTCTCCTGAAGAAAGGAAAGAAGTTCCAATGGGACGGCCGATGTCAAGCTGCATTTGAACAGATTAAAGAGTATTTACAGAACCCGCCCGTGTTGTCACCGCCAGAACCAGGGAAACCGTTGATTTTGTATCTGTCAGTAACTGAAACTACGATGGGCTGCATGCTTGCACAAGAATCAGAGGATAAGGTGGAGAGAGCCATCTACTATCTCAGCAAGAAGATGCTGGAGTATGAAACCCGGTATACATCGCTGGAAAAGGCTTGTTTGGCTTTGGTATGGGCTACCAGGAAGCTGCGGCACTACCTGTTAGCTCACTCTGTAATGTTGGTTTCGCGACTTGATCCCATCAAATATCTTTTCGAGAAACCAGCGCTTACGGGTAGGCTAGCTGTTGGTTGCTGTTGCTGTTGCTCTCCGAATTTGATCTCACGTATGTAACACGCAAGTCAATAAAAGGAAGAGCAGTGGCAGAGTTCCTTGCCGACCACCCGGTTGAGGGGGATGAAGCAGTTGAATACCTGTTCCCAGATGAATCAATTCTGCACATCGACGATGAAGCTTGGACGATGTACTTTGACGGAGCGTCAAATCAACACGGGTATGGGATAGGAGTGTTGCTGATAGCACCCGATGATTCCCGTATCCCTCTAGCCTTCAAACTCCGATTCAAAGTCTCGAACAACGAAGCAGAATACGAGGCTTATATCGCTGGTTTAGAAGCAGCCGTGGAACTAGGGGCAAGACGGTTGGACGTCATTGGGGACTCGAACCTTGTTGTGTCTCAAGCTAAAGGAGACTAGAAAGTAAAAGAGGAAAAGATGATGATGTATCACCAAACCTTGGATTTGCTGATTCCTCGATTTGAGAAGCTAAGTTTTACTCATCTACTAAGAGAGAACAACAGGTTCGCAGATTCTTTAGCAACTCTATCTTCTATGATAGACATCCCGTGTGGAGTCCGAATACGTCCAGTCATCATTGACCAGAAATTCGCACATGCTTATGAGTCGGTTGCAACCATAGATGAAGTTCAGGATGAACACCCCTGGTACTACGACATCTGGAATTTCTTGGAGAAAGAAGCATACCCGCCAGGGGTAAATGCCAAAGACAAAAGAGCAATCAGAAGAATGGCAGTTCAGTTCATCATCTGCGGGGATAAACTGTATAAACGAGGTCATCTGGGAATGCACAAGCTGTGCGTTGATGCCGAAGAGTCAAAGCATCTGATGGAAGCCATCCACAGGGGAGAATGTGGTGCGCACATGAACGGGGTAATGTTGGCGCGGAAGATCCTTAGACAAGGTTATTACTGGTCCACCATGGAGGAGGATTGTATTAGTTTCGTCCGGCGATGCCACAAATGTCAAATTCATGCAAATCGTATGAACATCCCGCCAACAAAGTTGTACAACATGACTTCGCCATGGCCGTTTTCAGTCTGGGGAATTGATGTAATCGGAGCAGTTACGCCGAAGGGTTCGAATGGGCATGAGTTCATCTTGGTAGCGATAGATTATTTCACAAAGTGGGTTGAGGCCCAATCTTATGCGGTGTTGAAGGCGTCGCATGTAGCAAAGTTCATCAGAAACAACATCATCTGTCGCTATGGGGTCCCAAACGAAATAATTTCAGACAATGGTTCCCACTTCAAGAAGGAGGTGATTGATTTATTGGATAAATACAACGTGGCTTTTCATAAGTCATCTACCTATCGGCCGCAAACCAATGGAGCAGTTGAGGCCGCCAACAAGAATATCAAGCGTATACTACAGAAGATGGTGGAAACCTACCGGGACTGGCCAGATAAGTTGCCGTTTGCTCTGTGGGGCTACAGGACTTCAATCAGAACTTCTACTGGGGCGACTCCGTATTCTCTGGTTTATGGGATGGAGGCCGTTCTACCTATTGAGATTGAGGTTCCGTCATTGCGAGTATTGGCCGAGTGTCAAATAGCTGAGGCAGACTGGCAACAGAGCAGATTTGAAGAACTCATGCTCTTCGATGAAAGAAGGTTGAAAGCACTGTACCACGTCCAAAGTTATCAACGTAGAATCGCCCGGGCTTTTAACAAGAAGGTTAAGTCCAGGAATTTGAAGGAAGGAGATTTGGTGCTCAAAGACAACCGAGCTCCCATCCACGACCCAAGGGGCAAGTTCAGACCTAATTGGACTGGTCCCTATATTATCAAGTCAATCTGGTCAGGTGGAGCTGTGGTTCTGATGGATCTAGATGGCTTAGAGTTTTCCCAACCGATCAACATGGACAAGTTGAAGAAATACTACCCTTGAGAGGCTCGCTAGGCCGAAAACCCGAAAGGGCGACCTAGGCAAAACTCAGAGCACAGAAAATTTGAAATCATAAAAACTGAGCTCGCAAGGTTGAAAACCCGCAAAGGGCGGCCTTGGCAAAAGTTAGAGCGCAAAAGGAGAGTGAAAATACCCGAGCGAACCTCAGCCTGAACTACGTAAGGCTTGATTCCCATCTTTGGGATACGTAGGCAACTTCGTCTTGAAGTTCAGCCACAATCTTTTCCCCGATCAACTTTGTCCATTTGATCATCTCAGTCATCTTTGTCCATCAGCATTTGCCGTGATCTCCGGTACAGTGCTATTCAGACTAGGGGCAACTTTCCGTTGCAATGAAGTGCTGCGGTACCTTTCAAACTAGGGGCAACTTTCCAGTTGCTAGGATCCGGGGTTGTGCATCTCAGTGACAGATCTCAGGCGTGTCCAGTTCTGATCCATATCGAAAATAGTTTTGAAAAGTTTTAATAAAAGTTGACTTTGTTCAAATTAATCTTTTTACAACTAAGACCATTTTTGGACCAAAGCGGAGAATTTTCAGTACCACAACCTTCAATTTCATCGATTTCAAAACAGAGTTCTCTTGCTCTTGTATACAATTGAAGTTGCTTTTTATTACACTCATGACGAAAAACTTGAAAGTACTAGTAAAGCAATAAATCCGGGGCATAGTCAAGTCAGGTGTCCCTGCGCCCCCTGCCAGAGCTAGTTGAAGCCTCTGATGCCAACCTAGCCCCAACCTTGTGCTTTTCGTTGAGCCAATCCCAGCACTCATCAGACAAAAAACTAAAAGTGGGAGCAGGAGTCAGAAGTCTCTAATTCCCCATACTGCGGCTGCCGCCAGCTGTGCGCCTCGAACTGGAAATGTAGCTGGATACTCTATCCCCTCTGGCGGGCAAGTCTGATCATGGCCAAACTGGCGCAGAATACGGAATGGAAAATAGAATACGCAGTGAGTCAAGCCAATCAATCGAATCCCAACCTGTCGAGACATGCTGTAGCTCATCGCCGGGAGATTGAGCCAAGGACAGCGCCACGCAATGCGATCTGCCGACAAATTGCACATCCATTCAAACCACCATCCCTCATCAAGGGCGTCAATTAGGCGTTGTCGAAAGAAGTAGCCGCGGGCTGAGTAAGCAGGGCAAGAGTCCACAACTTGCAATTTGTCCATCAACCATATCTGGGGAGGGATGAAAAATGAGAGAATAAAGAATAGAGAGATGTACGATGAGAGGAAAAGTAAGAAAAGGGTTTTGTGAGAAAAAACGAGCCTGAGGGCCGAGTGATGTGAGCAAATACATATGTGAGCTTGGGTGGGAAACATTACCTGCAGCAGTAGTGGACTCCCTGCAAATCTAGTCGTCTCCCGGCGACAGAAAGCATCCAAGCCCATCAGCGTCTCCGCCAAGGTCATGGCGATGCAACTCCTTCCTTCTCTTAAGCCCTGAGCCACTTCAATCAGACGGGCGCTGGATCCTCCAAAGCTCGAGGCAAACATAAAATGAGATAACAGGCACAGACAGAGGGCGTGTTGCCGGAAGCCTTGCCAATGATGATCGCCGCGGTCACCAGCATCGGAGAATCGGTAAATCAAGCTTGGGATATCCAACGTCCCGTTACAAATCAGGGATCGTGCATCATGTGCGTTGAGTCCACACATCGCCCTAAGGTTTGGGCATAGCCAAAATTGAGTTTAGGCAAGATTTCCTCACCTCGCTCGGATTCTATCAAAACTTGAAAATCTTCAAAAGTGGACATACCTTTGCCTCCAAAGCTGAAGACGTGCGTCACCGGGTTCCAAAACCTCGCCGCGGCATAGAGGAAAGGAAGATGTAGCGAGTCCGGCGAAGCGTGAATAGTGCATTTAAGCCGAAACCCCGGAAGTTCAACTTTTCCGAGCCGTCTAGAGAAGAAATCCAAGTTTGTGAGATTTTCTGCGAGAAATGCCTCCATTTTTGTGAGAAACGGTGATGAATTGAATTAGTTCCAGGGCTGGGGCTTTTAGGGGGGTAAAACACTATTCAAAGGACACGTGTCAAAATTCTGGGGGTTGTGGGGGAGGTGGTGTAGCGCGTCTGCGGGGACCTCGGCTACAGCTCGGACTCGATTTGTGTCGCGGTTCTAAATCTGAACCAAAGAGTCCAAATCCGGCAAATCGTTTTGAAGAAAAACAGATTTTTGAAAAAGTAGTGCCAAACATGGACTGCTTTGCCAGATTACAGAGTCGCCACCTAAATATTTTAAAATGGAAATTTAGGAAACCCTGACTCGGTGCCGAAGGCCACATGTCCGTCATCACCAAAGTGGTCTTGGCTCGGGAGCTTGGGTACGATCGGGGGAAGGTCAGCTATGAGCACCCCTTTTCGCCCGGTCCGAAGACCGGCCTCTACTAACCGTGATATCCGTTTTGAAAACATTATGCGTTCTTATTCCGGTTATTGACCTAGAATTACTATGTGATGCGCACAACACAAAAGTATAGACTAGATTGCCTAACTTGGAAATAAACATTGCATATCCGTTTTGTCTCGAAAAACGTGTTGGTTTTTGCTACCCGCAAGTAGGCTAAAATATGGATTTCAATGAGTTTTCCCAACTCAAGCAATCCAACCTCCACCCACAGGCATTCAAACAGTAATATCATATAAGCATTTAGCCGCATGGCAAGCATGCTGTCATGGCAAACATTCACACGCATGTGATATGCTAAAGCGTAAATACTTACATCGTACTCCGTGCCAAAACAATAACCCGATTAGCAAACATGCATGACCTAGTTCATGTTAAGTGGCTAATGCGACACAAGCATAGATGCAATCTAGAGTAGGCTCGGCTAACCCTAAACATGGCATATGAAGTGTGCGAATAGCACGTATTCAATTTGGAATTGAAAATTGCAATGCGTTTGTATGATGTACCGAGCCCGGTGCATGTCAACAAATGCATGGATGCACGCATGCATTGCATAAGGTATGCTAATTTAAATGTGCCCTAATCTACCATCATAAGTAGCGGGTAAATAAAAGGGAAGAAAGAAGTGGGGGTTGGAAGACATACATGCCCACACACCCACACTTATTACATTTTTGCCCTCGCTCGGAGGGACCAAAAGAATAATACAAATAATTAACTACGCAAGCAAATTAATATTACAAATTAACTAAATTAATTAAACAAATAATTAATCTAATTAAAACAGTAAATGCCTCGGGAGGAGGGGCCCAAATGCGTCACGCGCCCGGGATTCGCTCAGAATCACACTGTCATGCAAGTGTGCCTCTGTTTTCCCTGCTATCCTTCTCTGAAAATTGCCAAAGTCCCAGGAGTGCCTCTCAGGGTACTGGGGAGTACCACCGGCTGGGGTACAACACCACCGGCTGAAGGATGTGGCCACCGGCACTGAGTGAAGCTATCGGCTGCCAATTCACTGCCGGTCGGCACTAAACAGTGCCGGTCGGCACAAAATGCCTGCAAAACCTGCAACTCACAGCAGCAGAGGGCAACAAAATGCATGGCAATGTGATTCAAAGCATGTATGCACCAAACACAATCCTTATCATATTTTGGACTCAAAGGGGATGTGCCTCGGTTCTCGGACCACCAATCACGCATTTCTATGCATGATGGCCCAAAGAACCGAGAGTGCAATTTTAATTTCAAATGCATGCAATGCAATCAAGCAAACAAGGGTGCCAAACCTCTATCATACTTCACTTCAAGAGGCCTAACATGCATGCGAATGTGATGCAACCCTAAGCATGTTATCTATCATGCAAATGAACAATGTGACGCACTTATGCAAGCATACAAGCAAGCATACAAGACAAGCATGCAAACCAATGGGGATGGACTTATACATGAATTGGGCGACTCTAAAAGGCCCAAAAATCAGTAGCCAAAGTGCCTAGAACGGGGGATTAAACACACACACACAAATGCACATGTTGAGGGCCCAAACCCAAGGCATAAATAAGTAACATTCAAGCATACTTAAAGAGGCCATACATGGGCTAAAAGCATGCGTGGAAAGCTCTGAAATTCACGTCAAACAGGAGGCCAAATCATGCAACAAAACAAGCCAAATAAAGCATGCAAATGGTCTAAGGTTCAAAGCAAACCAATGAGGCTTTAAACCACACTTAACACAACCACACATGGCAATACTTAAACACTTAAGAACAGAGTTTTAACACATAAAACTAAGCCTAAAGGACCACCTAGATGGCATCTAGATGACATGAATCCAAAGGCATGCATTAAAGCCAAAACATGGAGCATTTAACACATGCTCTTAAAGCATTAAAGAGGCATGCAAGGCAGCCAAACAAGCACATCACAAGGTCTGAAATGGCATGTTAGATGGTTTCAAATCATTGAAAATAGTGCAAGCATGGCATACTACACATGCATACTCCTAAGGCCAACAAGCCAAATACAAAGGGCTATGTAATGCATGCTAAGATTGACCAAAATACTTATAGACAGACCTAAAACATGGGAATATAAGCACATATTCTTCACAAACACAAGCCTAAAATATGCTAGAAATGAAGGCACACAACCTAGGCATGTTAAGGCATAAAGAGGCATTGCAAGGCAACTATACTAAGCATGCATAGGAGACCAAAACCAACTTGAAATCATGTTATGACATGGCAATATAAGCATGGAAAACAAGTCAAACATGCTCAACACACACTCTAGCATGAAGCTCCATAAGGAAGCAAAATTTGCCCTTTTCAAGGACATCAAGGAGAGGAGGTGGCCCTCTCCTTCTTGAGACTCTAAGGCATGGTCCTCACCACTGAAATCCCTCAAGATTTCAGTGGTGAAGAGATCCTAACACCAAAGTCTCGGATCTCCCACAAATAGCACAAAAAGTGGCCTTTTCAAGGCCTAAGGATGGTCAAACCTACCCAAATCACCTAGCAGCCTTAATATACAACAAAGAGGCTAAAAAAACAGAACTTTTATGTGTTATAAACTAAGCACAAAAACTGTTTTAAACTAGGTAAAAATGGAGTGCAAAAATGGGGTAAATAAATTAAGTTTCTTACCCTTGAAGCTTTCTTCACAAAGGTTGGAGTAGTTGGTCCCTTGAGCTTCAATCCAGTCAAGAACTTCAAGAACAAGCCTCAAGAACCTCAGTTGCAAGAGGAAGGTGAGACACTAGGTGTTTGTGTGCAATAGTAAGGCACAAAACACCTAGACACACAAAAGGAAGATAGAGATAGAAGGTGTATGCAACTCAAACCCTAGCAAAACCAGAGCTTCGCTCTCTCTTTTCTCTCTAACTCTCCAAAATTTTCTAACCCTTTTAGCCAAGAGAAGAGCCTTCTCTTGTATAGGCATGAAAACTTACAAGTTAAGGCATCAAAAGGGCTCATCCCTCCATACACGTGTATGGAGGGGAAACAAACACCAGAAAGCTGTCTGAAAATATCTCCAAAAACAGCTGTAAAGTGGTCGGCAGGGCAAAATAGTCATTTTGCCAAAAATAGTGCCGACCGGCACAAAATAGTGCCGACCGGCACAATATAGTGCCGGTGGCAACACCAAACAGTCGGTGGCCTCTAGCCACTGCCGGTGGTGTGTGGGAATGCCTCACAAAGCATTCCCTGCCTTCCCCAGGCAAAACACAAGTGTTTGGTGCAAAACCAAACACAAAACGGTCGAGTTTGGAGGTCCTGAGGCAAGGCGCGCGCAGCGAGAACTCCGGGAACTCCCAAACGAACACAAACATGGATAATCACCAAGTGTTCAAGCGGTGACGTCCAAGTCTTGAGGACGGTCAAAAATGGGGTGTCTACAGTTGCCCCTCTTTGACAGAACTCGAAAGTCATAACAATGACGGGAGTGAATGTCAAAGCCCAAGACGACCCATTTTGACAAGGCCGAAGACTTAGACAAACACACAAAGTGCAAATGGTTGAACTCGCAAGCTGCCTACGTATCCCTTTGGGAATCAAACCAGCGTAGTTCAAGCACAGGCATACAAGCCGAAGATAAGATATGCGCCCGTAGGCGGGGGCAAAATGCAACTGAAAATGCAAGAAGCCGAGCATAATGAAGCACACATGCGACAGTTATAAGCTAACATGCAACAGTCTACATCACAATGCAGAAAGGATGTAAGAGAATTATGCAATTCTCAAAACGTCTCACTCGGGAGATACAATACCTGTGCGGCTCGCCTGGTTCCACCAGCGGTAAATGAACCGTACATACAATATCGTGCCTGCAAAGAAAGCAAACTTAACAGGTACAATATTGTTAGCAACATGCATGACATATGCGATGTGAATGCTAAATAATATGCAATATATACAAAGCTATGTATGAATAATGCAACTAATAATGCAATGCGATTGAAACTATATGCGATGCAAACTACGTGCAGGGCAATTGAAGCATGATTCAATCATGAGCGGTTCGAATCCACGCGAATGTCAAATAGATTGATGGAGGTAACAAGTCTGTCTACCATAGAAAAGGTGTCGAAGCCCTCAAGGCGCGAGCGCACACAGAACTATGAGTAATGTAGACAGACATAAGAACAAGTATTGGGTGGAATGACATAAGTGGGGAAACGACCCGCTGATGAGGGAATAATGATCCTAATGCAGGATGCAACAATTACACTACAATGTAATGTAATGGATATGGCACGCGGGCCAAACCAA
>JAPPVO010003861.1:0-33543 GCA_030407325.1 Camellia japonica | reverse complement strand
CTAAATTAAAAAATTAAAGACAAAAATTCTGCTATAAATTCTGCCCTCCTCTTCTTGGGTAGCAAACTGTGTTTTGAGGAGAGAGAGAGAGAGAGTCTGTGTGTGTGTGAGTGTGAGTGTGAGTGTGAGTGTGGTAAAAAAATATAAAAAAGTAAAGTGTATAAATGTAAGAAATATCATCATGTTGACCCTTATTTAAAAGTCACTGAGTGAACTTTAAGTTAAAAAATTAAAGATAAATTATAAATATATTCTCCGAAATAAATTTAAAATATGATTTGTTCCTTATAATTTTGAAAATTATATCTCACACTTTGAGTTTTTAATTTCATAAGAAATAGTCATTTTATTAATAAATCATCAAGTCAATTAATAGTTTTTAATGATGTCATAAATTTATTTTAATTAATAATTCAGATAATTTTATCATTATATAGGAAAGCAGTTAGGAATTACATTTTCTAGTTAATTCTGTTAAATAAAAAATTTAACAATGAGATATTTATAATTTTTCAAACCACATGAAAAATTCATATTTTAAGTAAATCTCAAATGGTGTATTTGTAATTTATCCTAAATTTTAATGTACCATTATTTTATAGCAATCACTGTTGTGCGGCTCATGGTGATTATTTTGGGGCCCATTTTAATCATCGAAACTGTTCATATTTTAGGATATATTGAATAGAACATACTTATAAAAAATTAAATTGATCAGATATCGATAATTTTTTCATCGAAGTACATTTGTATAAACTTTTATAATTTTAATCACATTTATCATTATTTTTTTTTGTAGATACAAATTTAATTCGATGAAAACTCTATTAATATCCTATCAACTTGATTTTTTGTAACTATGTTTTACTCAATGTATCTTAAAAAATAAACGTTTTTTATCATTAAAATAGATCCCGCAATAAACCCAAAAACTACGCAACAATGGTTATTGAACACTCGCATAGCAACCATCCCAATTCCTATTTTGGAGCTCATTTGATAAAATTGTAATTTGAAATCATTTGATTAAATAACTATAAAAACAATTGAATTTGGAAGTGAGAAACATCAAATAAATGATAGGTCTTTATGCAATGTATTTAATAGAAAAACAAATGGTGGTGAACTAAAGTTTCCTTTGATTGAGATTTAAAAGCCAATTTATTAGTTAGAAAAATCTATTTTGTTAAAAAAATATTGATTCATTTGATCCAAAAATCCATTTTAAAAAAAGTACCAAGCAAATAAAACTTTTTGAATATAAATTTTTTATAACCTTGTATTTTAACTAATAAATTAGCTCTTTTTTTCTATTTATTAATTTCTAAGAAAACTTATAGACTGTATTTGGATCATAGATTTGTGTAGAAATTTAAAAATAAAAGAAAAAATTATGAGTAAAATGTAGGTAAAATGTAACTATATTTTCTTTACATTTTATCTACTTTTTTTTCTCTTTTATTTTTCAAATTCTCTACAGAAATTCACAATCCAAACATAATCCTAAAGTTTAACAAACGAGCTTATATTAGACTCATGACTGGTGGAGATAGCTCAAACATTAGGCGAGGAAAACAGTCACCTAACGCCCATAAAAAAAAAATTTAATTATTTTTTTATTATCAAAAATCCGACCTTTTAAATTAATTAGTCAATGTCTCCTTTTAATAATTTTAATTTTAGATCTCTAAAAACTTTGAACCGCTACTATCCGCTAGTTAAGCTGACATAGTCATGCTATCATAATTTGTTCTCTCATATTAAGAAAAAGAAAAAGAAAAAGAAAAAGAAAAAGAAAAGGGGGAGAGGGAGTTGGTGGAGATTTTCTTTCTTTTTATTTTTAAATTTTTTACTTGTTGAGGGTTTTAAATTTGTTCTCTCCTATTAAGCGGAACTTGTCTTGGGAGGTTGGGGCAAGTTCTCAGGTTATAGTCTCCTTACTCGGAACGGCTAACAGGATACCTTGGTGATCTCTGCAAAGGGCGCTGCCTTGGACCTGCGGAAGGGTAGGGAGGATTTTCTTGTAAAAAAAAAAAAAAAAAGGATTTTAAAGTTGGTGACGATGTTGACGTTTTGGTTTATATTTATGGTGTTTAATAATTGAATTAATATAGTATTTGGTATAATGATTATTGATTTTATGTTTTTTTTTTATTCAAGAAAATGGATATACAGATAGGCTACTCCAACATATTCGTTAGGGAATATTGTCCCTTAGCACCTACAGCATATCTGCAGGGAACCCCACCGCACCTATGTCGGGGCCGAAACTTAGGCCCCCGCGTGCTACAGGCGCTAATGAGTATGTTTAACCCCAACAAAGGGCTATGGAGACTCGAACCCAAGCCTTGAGCGAGAGATTCGAAGATTTTATCCACTAAACCAACCCCCTATTGGTAAAGTCATATGATCGGATGATTTTATGTTGCATTAGCTTCCGGAAGAAAGATTGGACGATTATAAAGTCATATGATCGGATGATGGTTGCAGTTGAATGGTCACCAATTTGCTGCAGTTCTTTGCTCTCACCAATTAATTTCTTTTCTAAAACAAAGTAGGTAAGAGGTATATATCTCTATCGTTCTGACAACGTAAACACCTAATGTTGTATTTGATTAGAGTATTTAGGGAGGAATTTAAAAAAAAAATTAAAAAAAATGTAAAATTAACTGAATTATAAATATATTTTATTCACATATATCTATTTTTTCTTTTTCTTTTTTAAATCTCCTAATCGGACATAGCATATCTCAATCAATTGCCATACTTTCAACTAAAATGAGCTTGGTCCTCAAACATGCAATGCCCACCTTCCGATTGCCAAGGCTTAGATGTTACACAATTGAGGTTAGGGATGTGGTCCCGCTCCGCTTCTCCCGTCAAGCGAGGATGAGTTTTGCATCATTCATTTCATTTTATCCGACTTTCATTGATTGTGTTTATTAAATATATTTATATATATATATATATATAATTTATATAACCCTTGTTTAGCATAAAAAGTTAAGAGGTTTTTATTTTTATTTTTTTTATTATAATATTCTCAAAAAGACAAAATAAACTAAAAAAATTAATAAAATAAAATATAATATCGAAATTATAATCATTTTAGTAATTTTTTCTTTCACAAAAGTCAAAAAAATTAAAGAACTCATCTCAAATGAGACATTTTAGCCACAAACTAAAATAACTAAAAATTCAAAAAGCTAAAAAGTCAACCAACATTCTAAACAAAGCCATAATTTATTTTTTTTTATTATAACAAAATTAAGAATAAATTGCAGTAAATTTTCTTAAACTATGACCATTTATATTTTATCTCTTTGAATTCCAAAACTCAATAATTAACTCCCTCAAATCATATATAAAACACATAATACATTTATCATATTTTCAGGACAATAATATTTTTATCTGATGATTTCGTTTGTATTTGCTATTACGAATGTATATTTAGGCCCCGTTTGGGAACAGGCTAGTAACTTTTTGGCTATTTGGTTAAAAAGGTAGGTAAGAAAAACTTGTATGTTTAGGATGACTTTTTGGCTAATTACGAAAAGCTGTGCAAAAAGTAGAGACAAGCCGTAATTGTTGACTTTTTGGTATGGGTTGTTGATTTTTTGACTAATTTAGTAACTTTTTGGCTAATTGACTAATTTAGTAAGTTCCCAAACGGGGTAACTCATTACAAGTGGATAACATTTTTAAAATATAATCCTCTTAACAAATTCTATAACATCTTGACTATTTATATATATTTTGTGTTCATTATTATGTTTGGCTTTTTATAAATCCATTAAAATAAATATATATATTAAAAAAAAAAAAAAACTCTTTTGCATTCTATGTTACTGCAAAACTTTTTCGGTTTTTGTTTTATTCATCCTTTTTATTATTAAGAAAATACTATAGAATATCGTTAAAAAAATTATCACAAGAAGTCAAATATATTTAAGAATTATAAAATAAAAAACAAAATATATATAGATGAAAAACTTTTTCTAAATGTAGTAGATCTTATTAGGACTGGATATAGGGTTATTCGACCCGCGAAAATCGTTTAACTCAAACCGCCCGCACTTATTTGGACAGTTTCGCATAATCGTTAGGCTCAAATGCGAGTTAGAATTTTCCTATTTTGCGGGTTTGTTGACACCACAAGTAAATAATTTTATTATTATTTATTATCTATATAATTACAGGATATGTCGTACTCTCCTACTCATTTGGAGGTTATGAGAAGTTATAAATCATTAAACACATGAGAAAAGATAATGGAGGGCAAAGTGGAGAATATGGAGCATGAATTGGAGGTTAAAAGAAGTTATGGAGACATAGAGATGAAGTAGAAGATCATGGAGTGTGAAATGTGGGAAATGAAAGGATATGGTAGTTTTTTCCTACAAATGTTTGCTCATAAATAGCCATTCATGGCTACATTGTAAAGGATATCCAGATTCAAATCAAAGACAATTGATTTCTATTTTTCTTGTCATTTATATTCTCTGCACTTTATTTTATGTACTTCCTTTTCAAAGTATAGGAATAGAGGTAATTAATATGCACTTTATTTTCAACACTTCCTTTTCGAAGCATAGGAGTAGAGGTGAATTAATGATTATTTCCCTCTCTTTCTTTTAATTTTTATTTTATCTACACTTGTCAATTTTGAAGTCCTCTTCATTGAGGCAAAAGAACCGTCAACACAATCACTTGATAATTGGCTTAAATTTAATCTGTAAGAATTTTTCAATCCTTACTGGCACGCTCGCATTTATGGTATTTTCCTTCGTAGGAAAAATAAGCCAATAGGGTTGCAGGCGAGTCATAGGTTTTACCTGCACCCACATTCCCCTGCCACATCTACATACATTGTTTAGCTTATATCTTTTCTGCAAACTGAATTTGAGTCAATTAACTGATCATGACACGTGCTTATGGTCTATTTCCTTCTGGAAGTAAATTAGATAGATAGACTATAATTTATTTGAGATAAATCATTTGAAAAAAAATAATTTCATGATAAGAAATATGTGATTTTATGATCCAAAATAATATTTAAAAAATGAGGGAAAAAAGCCCAAAAAGAATATTTTAAAAATGGAGGGGAAAAAAGCCCAAAAATAAAATTTTAATGGAAAAGTACAATCCACGAACCGCCTGCACATCCGTGAACCCTATCCGCACAAATCGCAATCTGTACTACGGGCGGTTGCAAGGTCAATTTTTCCCAAACTGCAGACATGCGAGTGGGTCTAAACCATAAATCCAACCGTCAAAAACCGATCCGTGAGTACCCCTAGATCCTACAAATAAATTTTGTAAAACTTTATTATTTCTAGATTTTTTCTTTATTAATTTATATATTTTGGTTTTTCTATATTCGTAATAAGATTAAAAAAAGAGTAAATTACAAATGCACCCCTTAAAATTTATTTAAAATACAGATTGCCCCTTGTGGTTTGAAAATTACAAATACCCCTTGTCATATATATATATATATATATTTAACAGAATTAGCTAAAAAAATAAAATTCTTAATTACTTTCCTATACAATGATAAAATTACTTGAATTATTAATTGAAATAAATTTGTGACATCATTAAAAATTGTTGATTTACTAAAATGGACTATTTATTATGAAATTAGAAACTTTCAGGGGTGTGATATAATTTCTAGTACCATAGGGGGCAAATTGTATTTTAAGTAAATCTCAAGGGGTGTATTTATAATTTACCCTAAAAATAGGGCAGAGCAAGGACTTTATAAAATCTGCAAATCGAACTGGTTGAGTCCAATCTGGTAGGTTTGGATTGGATTTTTGAACTGTGTTTTGGTTCTCGATTGAAAAATTGAGGAATAATTTACCCTATATAGGGCTGAGTAAGGAATTTACAAAATCTGCAAATTGAACCGGTCGAGTCCATTTTGGTAGGTTGGACTAGATTTTTGAACTTTGGTCTGATTCTGAATTGAAAAATTGAGAAATAATTTACCCTAAAAAATAGGGCTGAGCAAGGAATCTATAAAATCTGCAAACCAAACTGGTTGAGTCCAATCTGGTAGGTTTGGACTGGATTTTTGAATCCATAGTTTGGTTTTGGATTGAAAAATTAAGAAACCGTTTCTCGTAGATCGATTATGAATTTCACGATTCTAGGTTGGAACGATCTGGACTGTATGCAATTTAGACTATATTATATCATACACCCCTAATACATATTATCCTACCACTTATATATAAAATCAAAACCCTAATTCATAACATTTCATTGTCTTCTCTTCTCTATGTGCGCAGTAGTCGCTTTGTTGTCATTGTTTTGCTATTTAAGTTTTTGTTTTGTGACGGTGTAATGGTGGAACCAATTTTAGTTTTTAGTTTTTATTTTTTATTTTTTGGAATTTGGTGATGGTTGTTGCTATTATTATTGTGGAACTAGATATTATATTTGTTTAAATTAATGGTGGAACAATATGTATATTTATGTTTTAAAAAATTATGGGCAAATTAATTTTGAAATGAAAATGTTATATAATTTTTTTTGTTGATAGATTGTGTGAATCCATGGTTCCAAACCAAATCGAACTGTATTTAAATAGTTTGGTTTGGATTGATTTCACAATTTAAATAAATTGGATTAGTTTCAATTTTTATGAAATCATAGATAACGGATTGATTTTAATTTTATTCTAAACCGAACTAGTCTGAACCATGCTTTCTCCAATAAAATAAAAAAATAAAAAATAAAAAACACTTTTTAGATGGCAGTGTAGGAAAGTTACTATTTTACGTCGACAATAGTCTCACATGTTGTTGGGATAATGTCAATAACAACAAACGGGCTAACCCTAACTTGTCTCCAGTCCACCTTATAGACTGGACAGTGCTCTTAGGCTTACATAACCTACCACGAGTTCTGTTTTGATAATTCGAACTGTTCAATTTGTAAAAATCATCGAGTGCTTTATCCTTGTAAAACATTACGTTGATCGGATATCGATAGTTACTTCATCAAATCAGATTTTTGTTAACAATTTATTTTAAAAATTATATTTACCGTTGACAAAAATTTGATTCGATCAAGTAGCTATCGATATTCAATCAATGTGATTTTTTACAGGAATAAAATACTTGACAAGTTTACACATTGAACGGTTCAGATTATCGAAACATGACCTATGACAGGCTTCCACAGGCCCAACAGTACGCTCATGTCCGATTTCGAATTTGAGAGAAGCCTGGCCCAACAACAAAATACTCTGTTTGATAATGAGTTTTTGCCAATAATTTTTTGAATTTTAAATTCTTATTTTTTGTTTTTGGTAATTTTTTTAAAAAACTCAAAAAAATTACTTTTTAAAACTCAAAACCAAATAGAAGAAGTAATTTTCAGTGTTGGATAGATCATCTGAAAGATATATATAAATTAAAAAAAAAATTTTAATTTTAAAAAACGGAAACATGACGCTCTTGATGATATACAAACTAGAAAATTTATATAAAATGACATGATAAATTTGTGTCATCTATTTCAAATAAAAAAGCTCACGAAAGTGATTTATAAGTTTATCACTATCATATTATTTTTGTAAAACTTTTTGTATGAATTTTTTATATATAAATTATTTTCTTTTTTATAATATGGTATGTCAAATGACACATAAGTAGGTTAAATGAAAAATTATAAAATATATTAAATATAGCAATTTTTTCCCTCCATTTCTATACGAATGTCTAGTCGATCTTATGAAGGACGAAATGTCAATTTTAAAGGTTGTTTTGACAAATTTATATCATTCAACGGTTTCATTAATACGTGTATTCCGCGGATAAATGCAACTTGGTTGTGAAGTTTGAACACAAGTGTTGAAAAATGATAGTAGATTTTTTGTGGGTTGGAATATTTTGCTCTGAAAATGTCTGTCCTTCTATTTTGTTTCTTTCAATTATACCATTATTTCTTTTTTTCAATTAAAAAGTAATCATATAATTGTGAATGCATGTGAGGGAGGATTAATATATTTTTGCAGATAAATAATCTCATTCTAGTTATTACGATAATAGGAAATGCAACAATATATTGTTATGAAAAACGGTAGTGTTACATGTACTAATTAGCATTAATTAGTGTACCAACACTAGTTATGATATTATTATTGACTCCACTCATTAATTACATTATAAATTCTAAAAGAATAATACTATATGTATCAATTAATGTATACACTAGTATATTAATAGATGATGTGACATCATTTGTATGGTTTTGGGTATTTGCAACTTGCATAATAAATGTGGTCAATAATAATATCATAACACTAGTTAGTACACTAATTTGTACACTAATTGATGCATGTAGCACCATCAATTTTAAAAATTTCTTAAATTATATCACATCATCAATTAATATACAAATTAGTATACTAATTGATACATAGATATATAGGTCTAAATGTGAATCGAAAACCACATATATCGTGGCAGTCATGCTGTAGAGCTCTAATTAGAGCTGCTACAGTGCATCTCTAATGAGCTGTCCACCCATTAAAAAAAAAAAAAACAGTGAAGTAAAAGACAAAAAATGGAAAAGAAAAAGAAAAATTAGTGCTCTATTAGATACCTATTTTTAGAGGTCTAAATCATTTTTGATATCTTGGTGCATGTGATTGACTGTTATCATGGGCTCCACATGTGGAATCAATCCAAGCCGAGCTATGTATGTCGGCTTGAGCCCTTGGGTCAATGCATGAAACACTGCTCTACTCTAATATTTTTAAGGAAAATGATTTTTCCTCCGAATTTCGTCCCCCCGAATCCCTCGACTGTCCAAAATGATGTCGTTTTGGGTTTTTTTTTTTTTTTTTTTTTTTTTTTTATGCAGTCTGAAAATGGAGGGGAAGAGGGAGAGAAGAGAAAGAGGAGAGAAGAGAGAAGAAGAGAGGAGAAGAGAGAGAGGAGGGCCCTTCCGATCGCAGATCGCCGGCCGATCGTCGCTCGTCGCAGCTCATCGCTCGTCGGTCGATCGTCTCCGTCTCTACCTCCGCCCCCTGCCCAGCCTGGTTGATGTTGGCCTCTCTAATCCTCCTTCTTCTTCTTCTTCTTCTTCCTTCTCTTCTTCTTTTTCAAATTCGGGCGATTCGGAGGGGGGGGCTTTTCAAGCTACATATCACTGCTCTATTTTTAAAGTAACATTAGAGGGATCAAATTTTCTATTAAATAAATGATCAAATATCTCACATAGGTGTAGGATCCGTAATTTTGTAGACTCCACACTCATATGAGATATTAAATCATTTATTTGATAAAAAATTTAAGGCTTATAACATTTTATATATTTTTAACTATTCTTATGGAAGCCCATATATATTACCCAATTAATGTCAACTTTTTTCTTTTCTTTTTTTTCTTTTTAATCTTCTACAACTGTTTATACGATAAATAATATATGTATACGTAAAGATTTTTTATACCATCCAAAAATAATTGATATGGTGAATGCTATTTAATATTTGTTGTGTGAATTTACATTTTAGTTTTCCTTTTTTGTAATGAGAAAAAGATAAAATCTAGTTGTGACAAATATGATTTTCCTTGTATGACATATAATATGGACCAAGTTTCTCCCTAGTCTGGGATTAGATTAGATTAGATTGGATTGTGTTGTTAGGCTAATAGAGGCTTATCCTAGGTTTTGTTTCAATGATTCGTATCGTTTAATGTGTAAAAAATTGCCGAGTACTTCATCCTTATAAAAAATCACGTTAATTGAATATTGATAGTCACTTGATCAAATCATATTTTTGTTAACGGTAAATATGATTTTCAAAATAATTGTTGATAGAAATCTGATCGAATTAAGTAACTATCGATATCCGATTAACGTGATTTTTTACATGAATGAAATACTCGAGAAGTTCTATACATTAAACGGTTCAGATAATCGAAACAGGACCCATAGTGGCCCCATGAGCCCGAATAGCACAGTTCAATCCACATAGGGTGTGTTTGATTGGGCGGACTGGATAAAGGGGATTAGAATCCATTGGACTTGAGTCCTGGGACTGTGAATCCCCCGGACTATTTGGTCGGATTGGATATGTATCCTGTGTTTGTTTTTTCATGGGATTAGATGTCTGGAAAGGACTATTTTTAGTGAATCCAACGTTTGGTTGGACGGACTGGATAGGATAAATGAACAAAAGACTATTTTGCCCTTTTTCAATTGTTTACTAAGGAATAGCAATATTAAACATATCTTTAATATTTTAATTATTTTTAATTAAATAAATTTGTTTTTTTAAAATAAAAATAAATAAATAAAATATCAATAAAATTTGTTTTAAATCATTACATTATAACAAATCATATTTTTTTTACATACAAAACGTTACTGTGTCTGTTTTTTTACATACAAAAAATATCATTAATTTAATAATATAAATTAAATTTATTTTTTTACATAAATTTATTTTTTACACAATTAAATAAATAAATAACCACTAAATTTGATTTAATAAAATACTGTATAACCTGTATAAAAATTTATATTATTTTTTTAATTAAAATTTTAAATAAATTTTAAAATAAAACACCTATTACAATTTAAATAATGAAATTAAATAAATTATAAACAAAATTTTAAAATAAAACATCAATAAATATCTATAAAAAATTATTTTAAAAATTAAATAAATAAAACATTAATAAAAAGTTAAATAAAATTATTTTATTTTTAAATTGAGACATTTAAATTTTATTGAATTTTATTAAATATAATACATAATTAAATAGTAGAGGGTCAAAATTTTCATTTTCGCATCTAATTCCAATAGTGATTAGTCCCCCCAAAACAATCCCACACCCCCCCCCAGGACAGGATAGTCCCCCATATGGGGGACATGGACCGGCCGGACATGGAGTCCGGCAGACTAAAAAAAATCAAACGATGGATAAGGAGGGAGGCCGGACATGGAGTCCAAATAGTGGATAGTCCCCCCCCCTTATCCCCCCAATCAAACACACCCATAATGGATTGGAAAGAATCTGAGTCCTATAATACAATTCTGCTCAAAATTTTTGGATCAACTTTGTAAAAACTTGTATGCATATTTAATGGTCAAAATTGTTTTTCTAGGGATTTAGGCCAAGTTTGGCAACTCTAAAATAATTTATCTTTTTATTTTTTTTTTCCATCACATCACCTCTCTACTTTTCTGCACATCTTTTCATAAAAAGACAAAAAGTGCACTTATTTAAGTCATTCCAAAGTCTCTAGGGGAGGTTATGGGTTCTACTTTGGAGAGTTGAATTAAGAGAGAAAACTAACAGCTAATAAAGAATGGAAAACTTAACTCTCATAAGTATTGATCTAACAATTAACAATCAACTTTCGCCGATAAGAAAAAAAAAATAGATTGGATAAATTATGAGATAGAGCACTAAAGTGAATCTCAAGAAGTTAGTCCAATTGGTTTAAGGTAAAGAGATGGGATCAATTTGTAAATGTAACTGACATATTATTGTGAGGTCCATTTAAGCATTACATGCATCAAGGACCCAGTCATCAAGTGATTTTGATTCCTATCCATATAACCAATAGGGTCTCAATTGAGAGAAATCATTCAACTTTGGATTTGTTAAAATTAAAAATTTTAATTTTACAGGTGAAGTTAGTATATTGTGGAATTAATTTGTATTTATTTTAGTGATTTGAATTGTTCATCTCACATGATAAGTTGAGAATAATATATATATAAAAATTTTAGATTAAATTACATTGACCTCACCTCAAGTTTGATATAATACAGTAAACCTCACAATTTTGATATAATTACATTGAATTTTCTTTTAGTAAAGTTAAATAGACCGAAACTAATCTAGATGGTATGAAAATATAAAAATAAGGTAAAATATAAATTTTTGTGTAAAATATATCATAACATAATTTTTTCATTCATACAACTAACAAATTATTGATGAAAAATGGAAATAAGTGTTATATGAATTAAAATCTCTAAAACGCTCAATATAATTATGTCAAAATTGTAAGGTTTATAGAATTTTCTCTTAACCTTAAGGGAGGTCAATGTAATTTATAAAAAATTTAATTGATCAGATATAATCAAATCACACACATATATATATATATATATATTATAATATATAGATGGTTTATTCTTAAAAAAACATGTATACTGTATAAAGAGAAATAATATAATAGTACAAAAACTAATATTGATTAATACTTTTTTTAACTGGTTGTATAAGATAATTGCTTAGAATACCCAAGTGAATCTAAATTGTTTAGAATACCAACGTGAATCCAAATTGATCGATCATAATAAGTCAACTTTACCGTAAAATTAGTATTTTTAATTTTATCAAATTCAGACATAGATTATTCACTACTCTGGATCAATTATATGTGGAGTTGTAATTTGGTTAGTTATTCATCTTAGGGGGGATAACGACCTGTTGACCTGTTCAGTCCATCCGGTTCAGTCTTATATTTGTAGGGTTTGGAAAGATTACTTTAGCCCATAAAGTCGAGTTAAGTCAATATTTTCAGCTTGAAATATTAATGAGTTGGATTTGAAATTTAAACTTTCAATTTGGGATGACTTGTTATTAAGTTAATTAATTATTTATAATACATTAAAATATATATTTTTTTTATCAAGATCTAGATTTTATCTTTGTTGATTTTATTGAAACTCACATTTGTAGTAATGTGTGATTGTGATTGAATTTATTTAAGAAATCTTTCAATTTATATATAAAATCTTTTAATTTATAATGATGTCAATATATTTATTCAAGAAATATAATGTATGATTAAATTTAATTATAAAATATTTAATTTTTTAAAAATATAACTCAATAGGTGAATTTGAATTTATAGTTATTTTTTAGACCGGATCGGGTTTAAGTAGACACAAAATTTTTTATTAATTTTATATAATCATTTAAGGAAATGGCATAATAATGTCGATTCCTGTTTATAAATTTTTTTTTACACATGTCTTCAATTGATAGTTAAGATGGACATTGCTTCAAAATTCTCTAATAATATTTTTCAATTGACTTGTTTGTTAAAGGCATTTAAACCAGTTGTTTTATTTTTTTTATTTTAATTTTAGATTTTCTAAAATATTTACCTAAAATCCGACGTCTTTGGCAATAAACAAACAATTTGGCTTTCTTTATGTAAACATGTTTCCTGTAATAGTCACCTTGCTTGTTTTCATTTTTCAGAAAATACTTTTAAAAAAAATTTACATTCTTATTTTTCGTATTTTTTTATTTTTACTGAATTTTTTAATAGTTTAAACAATTTTTTTACTTTTTAGACACACCTACATAAATACACCTAAAAAATAAAAAAATTGTAAAAAAATCTTTTAAAATTCACTAAATACCAAAAATACAAAAAAAAATATAATAATTCAGTATATTTTTTGTATTTTTATGTATTTATTAATTTTTTAAAATATTTTTTCACAAATTTTTTACTTTTTAGACACACCTAACATAAATACACCTAAAAAAAAAAAAATTGTAAAAAAATCTTTTAAAATTCACTAAATACCAAAAATACAAAAAAAAATATAATAATTCAGTATATTTTTTGTATTTTATGTATTTATTAATTTTTTAAAATATTTTTTCACAAATTTTTTACTTTTTTAGATGCACCTAAAAATACTTAAAATAGATTGCCAACGGGCAAAAATCTGTTTACTAGCAAGATTTTGAACATCCTTTTCCAAAACATATTTAGCAGATTTGCAATCAACACGAAGTAAAAAATTTTGGATTAAAATATCATCTTGAAATTTTTGAATACATAAAACAGTAGACAAAATCTCTTTTTAATAGTACTATAATTTAATTGTGCTTTATTCCAGACACCAGAATGATAATGAACAATTTGTTCAGGTGATTGAGGAGTGACTTTCTGAAGTAGAATGCCACTATAACCAATATCAGAAGCATCAGTTTGAATAATTTTGAATGAGTTCTCAGTAGGAATACCAAGACAAGGAAGAGACTTAACATATTGTTTGACTTGTTGAACTACAGCAGTATGAGTAGGAGACCAAGGAGGAAGATTATCCTTTAACCTATCAAACAGAGGTTGACAGATTTTCCGAAAACTTTATAGAATTCAGCAATGTAATTGAGAGAACTTAAGAACCTTTGTAATTGAGTTTTATCAAGAATTTTCATCAGGAAACTTGGAAGCAAACTCAATAGAGCGACTAATTGGAAGAATAGTATTATGGTGAATGTCGTAACCTAAAAACCTAACTTTAGTTTGAAACAATTTAATTTTAGGAGCAGAGATGACTAAACCGGAAGTAGCAAGCAGATGAAGAATCATGGATTACAAAATCAAAGATGATTCAAATAAACAGAATTGGAAAACACTTAAACCAAATTCATTTGAACATAAAACTTAAATAAATACATAAATACAGAAAATAACTTACAATTACAATTGTAGCAACTGCAAGGATCTTAATTGGGTTACAAAACGGGAGAAGGTAACTCTCACTCAGAGTTCTCTGGTTTTCTTAGAACAATGCTATGTTTTTTCTGAAAATTCAAGAGTGCCGAGTGATTCCAATTGATTACAATATATAGGAAAATAAAACTAACTATGCAGTATGTGACTTGGTTGATTGATGAGGCAGCTGGCAGCATTGAAGACTGAGCAGAGCTGTCGGTTGCTTTCGGTGGAGTGATTGCAAGAATATGCAGCTTTAACAAAAGTTGATTGAGTGAATAGTGACGGTGAATAGTAAAAGTGAACAGTAACTTTTACTATTCATCACTTTTGGTGGAACACGTGAATATAAGAATCAATATAAATACAAAATAGCAGCTTTTCTCAAAAGAGTATTGATTGAAGCTATTTTGTATTTATAGGGAATCCTATGTTGATCAGGCATATGGGTCCTGAGCATCTTGGAACTCGGATCTGCCATATGAGATGGGTTGAGTAGTTGATCCTTCAGAAGATTGTGACTGGTCTGAACTGTCTTCTGAATTTTCTGAACCGGTTGATTGAGCTTCTCCAGCTTGATCTATTAATTGGTGGGCTAACTGGAGCAATTCATCTCTGGATGACTTGGGCTTGACTTTTGATTTAGCTTTGGGCTGAGCAGGAGGTGAAATGGGCTTAGCCTTAGCTTTGGACTCCTTAGCTTTGGACTTTGATTTGGGCCGTGAATGTTCC
The DNA here is from genome assembly GCA_030407325.1 of Camellia japonica. Taxonomy (NCBI): domain Eukaryota; kingdom Viridiplantae; phylum Streptophyta; class Magnoliopsida; order Ericales; family Theaceae; genus Camellia; species Camellia japonica. The sequence continues at coordinate 18,300 of JAPPVO010003861.1, read as the reverse complement.
TTGGGCTGGGCCAGAACTGCAGGAACTTTGGATTTAGCCTTGGATTTTGATTTGGATGATTTAGGCTTGGAACCACTAGAAGAGGGGCTTCCAAGATTGATTGGAGGAAGACTGGGCTGACTTCCTTGGCTGATTGTAGCAGTTGGATTTTGCTGGGCCTTGATCATAGAAGGAGTTGGAGCACATTGATCAATGGGGAACTCTTCTTGAACAATTTCAAAAATTCGGGGCACATTGTACTTAGCCCACCATTTGACTAAATGTTGATGGGTGATTATGTTGCCATCAATTCCATAATGCCATTTAAATATCCATGGGAGTTTATATTTAGATATAAAAATTAACAAAGATGGAAATTGTCTTTGATGAGTGGTGAATGGGTAAACGGAGGAGAAATAGTTAACTAGTTCAATGAGATCACCAGGAAGGATGTCTGAAATGGCACCATAATGAGTCCACCATCTCAGAAACCAGGTAGGTAATTCAGATTTGAATTTCTGATTAAAGGAGATTAACCAAGAGTGACTAAAAGTTTCATTTTGGTACAAGAAGATCTTGAACCAAGCATCAACATAATCATGGTAATTGTACTGAATAGAGTGACCAGGTAAATCTCGAAGCTGATAAGGAGGACCCCATTCAGCTTGGGAAACAATACTGTGAATGTAAATGGAATGATACAGAACCTTGCTAGCATAGGTTCGATCATAAATAGGTTTGATCAAGACTGATTGATGATGGATCAAAATATCTTTGTAATAGATGAGTGTTTTCTCTGGATGTGAGAGGATGAAATGGCATCTAGAGCCAAAATGGGATTTAGTAATTTCATGGATTACTTGGCCTTTAGGGTGACTGGGTTCTATATAGAACAGATTAGTAGTGTGTGATTTGGTATAATCAGATCGAGATGACCTGACTGGGTTAGCAGGGAATGGAGTAACTGAGACTGATTGGCTTGAAGCAAAAGGATCAGTAGCCAAAGCAGTGGAGTAATTAGGCCTGGGGATATTACCAAGGATTTGATAACGGTTGATCATTTGAATGGGTTGAGGGTATTGTCCTACTAACTCCAAAGGAGGAGGAACAAAAGGTTGACTAGAAGGAACCAAAGCCTTAGAAGGAGGCCTTGGGCGAGACATCTGTTGAACCAAGAAACAATGATTAGTAGCAGAGATTAACAACCAGAGAGAAGATCTAAATAATTCTGGTAATAATGTAAATGATTGTAATAATCATGTCGCAAAGTATGACGGGCTTTAATCTGATGGTAATTGATGTATTGGGCTCTTTTAGTAGTTGGTCGAGCTGATTTGAGACGGTTAATACGGTGGTTAACTTGGTGGATCAGGGTTTGGTAATGGGTAATTTGGGTTTTTTTACATCTAAAAAGTAAAAAAATATTTAAAATTTAAAAAATATTTACTAAAACAAAAGAATATGAAAACCAAAAAGTTCAGTTTTCAAAAAACTTAATCCAGAAAACTCAAACCAAACACACTGAGTAGTTTTTTATTTATTATTATTGTTGTGGGGATATATTTCTAAGTACCAACACGTGGCTAAGGTGACGTCGACGTGTCAGCCGAGGTGCCACGTGTCCTGGTCATGACGCCGAGGTGATCTTGGCAAGGCCGAGGTTATCTCCGAAGATGTCGGAATCCGAGATAAGCGGATAAGGCACAAGAGTCCCAGAATAATAAGGGGATTCAGCTTGGATAAGGATAAAGCTCTTAGGGAGTTTATCTCTATCTATTAAAGAGTCCTGGATAAGTACTGAGTTAAAATCCATTGAAGCTAGGCTTCTGTTGGGACAAAGATTGAGTTAACTATAAAAGAAAGGCACCCCCCAATGGGTCGAAGGTACGCAATTTATATTCTGAATAGTGAGTTTTGCACTATTGATTATCTTTGAGAGATATACTGACTTGATCGTTGGAGTGCCCCCGGGTGGACGAACCACCGCCGGAATCTTCTCTTTCTGTTGCAGGTCAGCCAGGTGTCATCTATTCTGCCAGTTCTCTCCAGCTGATTACTGAGGCCTCGTTTGGGAACAGGCTATTGTAGACGTCCCCGAACGCATCCCGGGCGAGAGGGAGTGCGAGTCCCCCCCGTTCTGGTTCGATATTGGGTCACTACAGTTCGAAGGACTCAAATGTCACGGTTCTTAATCTTGAACCAAAGAGTCCAAATCCGGCAAATCGTTTTGAGAAAACAGATTTTTTTGAAAGAAGTGCCAAACATGGACTGCTTTGCCAGATATAGAGTCGCCACCTAAATGTTTTTTTTAATGGGAAATTTAGGAAACCCTAACTCGGTGCCAAAGGCCACGTGTCCGTCATCACCAAAGTTGCCTCGGCTCGGGAACTTGGGTATGATTGGGGAAGGTCACTTCGTGAGCACCCCCGCTCGCCCGGTCAAAGACCGGCCTCTACTAACCATGATATCTTATTTTGAAAATTGTGAGTTCTTATTCCGGTTATTAGCCTAGGTTACTATGTGATGCTCGCAGCAAACAAGTATAGACTGAGTCGCCTGAATTGGAACAAAACATTTCATGTTTGTTTGTTTGAAAATGGTTTGATGGTGCTACCCGCAGGTAGGCTAAGACGTGGATTTGCCACTCTCAGGTGGGCTTTAGAAAACGTGATTTTGCCACTATCTAGTGGGCTTAAAACAAACATTTGATGAATTGTCCCAATCCAAGTAACTCAACCTCCACCCACAGGCATTCAAGGCAGTAATATCACATAAGCATATAGCCTCATGGCAAGCATGCTATCATGGCAGTCACTCACACGCATGCAAGGATGCTAAAGCATAAAAACTCACCGAGTACTCCAAGCCAAAAACAGAAACTGATTAGAAATCATGCATGATCCTAAATATACAGAATTGCCTAATGCAACACATGCAAAGATGCAAACTATAGCAGGCTCGGCTATTCTAAACATGGCATATGGAATGCTACAGCTAACACGTATTCAATTTGGAATTTGAAATACAAATGCAGTTTGTATGATGCGCCGAGCCCGGTGCGTGCAAAACAGATGAATGATGCAAACATGCTGTCATACTGTATGCTAATTGAAATATGCCCTATATCTAACCATCGTAAGCAAGTAAATAAAATGGAGAAAGAAGTGGGGGTTGGAAGACATACATCACACTCACCCACACTTATTACAGTTATGCCCTCGCGCAGAGGGTCCGAATAAATAATACAGTCCGAAATGAAAGAATAATACAGTCCGAAATATACAGTCCGAATAATATACAAATTCCTAATTAATTAACAAATTAACTAAGAAAAACTGTAAACTGGCATGCAAGCTAGGGGCTGCCTCACTTCCGCTGAATGATGTATGTTGGGCTGCCTTTTCGGAAATCCACTGGGATGCCCCAATTAGCCTCTGTTTGCAATGTTCCTCGAAATGCGTGTCAGACTCCGAAAAGTTACTGATTCTTGATATGCTGCAACAGAGAGCAGGAAAGGGGCACAGCAATGTATTTCACAGATATATGCATGCCTCGATCCTCGTACCACCAATCACGCATCTCGATACATGATGGCCGAGGAGCCGATTTGCACAACTCAATATAGAATGAATGCAAGTGAATGCTACAACAAAACCTAACTCCATCATGGGTAATCCGGAGTGTCGGTGACTTGGGAATTGAGACCCGTTCCGTTACTCGGAGTACGGAACGTGCCTCGTTTCTCGTGCCCGGGCTAACTCCTATCCCGAACACAATGCAATATGCATGATATGCATGAAATGCAACTAATATACATTCCTAACATACACAATGTCATGGAATGGCATACACGCTATACGAGATAATATATAACCGGGCATACACAATGCTACGGATGAAATGGCATACGCAATGCAGTAATGGGCTTACACCAACATGAGAGAGCCTTAGCCACACCTACATAAGAGGCCATTAGATGAAAATGAGATGCCTCGAAATGCGTGCACACGGGCACGCAAACCGAGAAAATGGCATACGGAATGCAATGAGACTAAAATGGCATACAGAATGCAAAATGGACTTACACTAACATGAGAGAGCCTCAGCTACACTCACATAAGAGGCCGTGAGATGAAAATGAAATGCCTCGAAATGCGTGCACACGGGCACGCAAACCGAGGCAATGGCCCCAAGGCATGAAATGGCATGGAATATGATATGCAAACATGCAAATGAATTTTGGCACTGAAATGTGTGGGAAAACAGCCCCGAAACAAGGCTAAAGTGCACCCGATGCATGAAGTGGCCCCGAAACATGAATTTAGGCACCCGAAATGGCCTATAGCTACACCAAACATGCACAATATAGACATGGAATGAAAATATAGTAGCAAGAAAACCCTAAGACAAGAATTTTTCAGTCATAAAAAAGGGCTAAACAGCAAGCACACATAGGATTAAGCAAGAATGCAAAAATGGCTCCGCAAGAGGGGTATTGAAGCAAGTGATACATGCGATGCCCAAATGGAAAAATACCCTTCTACAACACTGATTAGGGACTAAAAATATGAAAATTTACAGTAGATGACATCCCCAATCAGTATGCAAACATGCTAAAAATGTCATGCAAGAACTAGGATACATAAGGCTATAACATGAGGTACCCCAAAAATTCATCAAACCAGCAAAGACCCTTAATGAAATATGTCAAGAAGATCAAAATATGACTCTTTATAGTTCTGATGATGGCCGAAAACAGAAGCTAGATAAGCTTAAAAAGCATGCAAAAATGGGGGTCAAAGGGGTATAATGACAAGTATAACATGGAGACCCCCAACAAGGTTGATCCCTTCTACAATGTTGTAGAGGGACACAAAATAAGCTTACTCACAGTTCATTACATGCTCCAAAACAATTTAAATATAGGCCAAACAAATCATGCAAATTTACGGTAAATAGGAGAGATTATGAAGCAAGTGCAAGATGGGGGGTCCAAACATGGTTGAGCCCTTCTTCAATGTTGAAGAGGGGCTCAAAATAGGCCCTCTTACAGTTTATATTATGCTCAAAAACAGATCACACATGGGCTAGAAATTTCATGCAAAATATTGACATATAAGATGATATTGAAACAAGTGTGCCATAGAGGGCTCAAACAGGGTTTAGCCCTAGAACAATCATGAAGAATAGCTCAAAATAGACCTAGTTTCAGTTAAGGTCGGAGCCTAAAACAATAAGAAAATAGGCTTAAGAAATGAGGCAAGAAAGTGCTACAAAAGAGGGAGATTGAGACTTACCCTTGTAGATAAGTCTTGGCTGCCTTTTGCTTGAAGAATGGATGCCTTCTAGCTGCTGGAAAGCTTCCTAGCTGCTGGAATGGATTGTGGTGGTAGAGCTTGAAGATGATGAGGAAATGGAACCAAACTTGAAGGAAATGGAGTGGTATGTGTGTATATGCTCCAATCAATCCTTGTAACCCTCTTTCTTGAGTTGGGAGGACAGCAATATAGACAAGAGAGGGAGAGAAGAGTCCTCTCAAAAAATGGAGGGAAATGAGCTCTTATTTCCCTCCAAAAGGTTCCCCCGGATAGAGATATTTTTGGGGGAAAGCCAAGACACAGCTGGAATGGACTCTTACTGAGGAAACAGGCCGGCCATGTGCTTTTGCTGCAGGTGGCCGGCCGGCCACCCCCTATGGCCGGCTGGCTAGGGGTCAAAAGAGTCAATGAAAATTTCTGGCCGGCCACCAAAGATTGATGTCCTCCCATGTGTGTACAACAAGACCCTATGGTTGGAAATTGGCAATTCTGAAACAAGAGAGACAACAAGCCACTTTTAGAAGGGGTTCAAAAGGTCAATTAGAGTTACTGGCCAGCCATGTGTTTTTAGGATCCTCCCATGTGTGTACAACACAAATATGTGGTTTTGGCTCGAAGAAAATGGCCCTAGGGTGTTCAACATTAGCCCGGAAGTGAGAGAAAAACGGGCGCCGGGGGGCGCCGGAAGAGCATAACTGGTTGCTGAGACAATTGCTAGCCTCCCACCCTCCAGTGATCTTCCTGGTGATAAAACAGAGGTACCTGCCAAAAATGAACAAAAACCGATGCAAAACGAATGCTCGGGGGCCAAAACACGCAGTTCGGGATCCCGAAAATAGGCCGTTAAGCACCGAAAGTGGCATTCGGCCACGAAGTGGGTATCTAAGACCCCAGTGTCCCTCGAAAGGGAGTAAATGAGATGCATGCCAAAAACCGGAGGAATCGGAGATGGTTGGGTGGTCCCGAACCGAGGCACACGGCCTGACGGCTCCGAAAACCGGGAACCGGGCTCCGAAATGGGCAAAATGGCCTACGGCCACGAAATGATGGTCTACGGGACCTCTCCCTCCCCTCAGGAAAGAAAACAGAGAAAATCGAGTCTGGTTCGCAAACCGAGGCAAGGTACAGAAGAGAGTTCAGAAATCCGGAGGCAGGGCGCACGGCCGTGACTCTGAGACTTCTGAACGAGCACAATATGCAACATCACCGAGCGCTCAATCGGTGACATCTGAGTCTTAAGGTCGGTCAAAAATGGGGTGTCTACAGCTATTTTAGTAACTTTTTGGCTTTTTACGAAAAGATGTGCAGAAAAGTAGAGAGGTGATGTGATAACTTTTAGTAACTTTTTGACTTTTTGGCTAAAATAGCCACTCCCCAAACGAGGCCTGAGTTGGCAGTGTGGTCAGAAAATCACTTACACAATTTGGCGCCATCTGTGGGAAAGAAAGGAGAATAGATGGCCAGCAACGGACAGAAGGAAAAGATTGGGGACGACACTTCTGCTGGGAGTGGCAGGCCTATCGACCTTGACATCAAAGGAGACAACCGCAACACAGAAACTCGTGACCAGAATCACAGCAACAAAGACGTCGGCCAGGATGGCGACGCACCAAAGACGCCAGATCAAAGCGGGTACTACAAAGAGGATGACCTCCAGGTATGGAATGATAGATGCCTGCAGAGGGACGAGGAGGTTAAAGAGATGGCAAACAAGTTGGCAGACCTGCAATCGGTCGTCAACTTCATGATGCAAAACAATGTCATGCAGCCACCATTCCCGCTGCATGACACGCCGATTCCGGCGGTCAATACCCAGAAGAGAGGGCAGAAAACTATTCCAATAGTCCCTCAGCACACCAGGAGCGAAATACATTCTCGCGCGACCTTCTAGGGAAGTCAGACAAGGAGAGTCAAGAAGGACAGAATCGCAGAGGACGCATCACGCAAAGGAGGCAGACCCCAAAGAACATCGGCATGTTCAGGGGCTGGCGCTGTGCTTTGACACAACTCATGGAGAGGGGTCAAAGAGGGTTCACAACGAAGTTGAGAGCAGTGCACCCAAAAGACTGAAATCAGGAGATAGCCGAGCTCCTGGGTGAACAAAGGAGGACTTGAGAGATTACCTCAAAAGGAAGCAACAGAAAGCCTATGCCGAGGTAAATTCCCCAGATAAGCCGAGGACACCATTCTCGGTGGAGTTGGACAGGTTTGAGGCACCGAAGAGATTCAGTATGCCGAGGTTCCAAATATACGATGGTAAGTCAGACCCCAACTTCCTTTTGGATTATACTTGAACTCAATGGCATTGTATAGTGGAAACGAGCCGTTGCTCTGCAAAGTGTTCCCCTCATTCTTCGGGGAGATTGCATCAGATTGGTTCCACAAGCTACCAAAAGGAAGCATGAAGACTTGGGAAGGCCTGGCCGAGATGTTTGTGGCCAGGTTCGTGACAAACAAGCTGTAGCTATTGGGGTGGACGCATTAATGGCTTTGAAGATCAGTAAGGATGAAGGCCTTAGGGCCTATGCAAAAAGATACTACGAGGTGTTCAACCAAATACCAGAGTGTAATCAAGAGGTGGCAGTCGTATCTTTCAAAAACGGCCTAAAAGACGACTGCCCACTGCGAAAATCTTTGGCAAAAACATTGCCAAAAAGCATGGAAGAACTCATGGCGAGAATCGAGAAATACGCTAGAGCCGAGGAAGATACATCGGGGACTAAGGAGACCAAGCATGAAAAAGGAAACGACTCGCCGAAGCGAGGCCGAGGTAACAATGGACCGAGCAAGCAAGAGGTAGAACTGAGGGCTACACAGGCAGTGACAACTGTGTTCCGAATCCCAATTCACAAAGTTCTAGACCAAATTCGGAACCAACCCTATTTCAGAGCACCAGCGAGGGCACTAGGAGAATTTATGGGAAGAAACCTTGGCAGGCGTTGCGCTTACCACAATGAAGATAGGCATATGACTCAGGGTTGCAGAGCCCTGAAAGCACACTTAGAAGACCTGGTGAGGCAAGGCCATCTGAGAGACCTTGTCGATGAAACCAGGACAAAAGAAGAGCAGGCAAGACTGCCTCAGGCACCAGCAGCTCCACCTCCCCCAGCACAGCAACCTCAGGCAGGAGGACCTCGGGTAATTAATGTAATTCACTCGAAGGTCAACGAGAACGAAATAAGGGGAGAGACTCAGAAGGTAAAGCACCTCCAGCATGTCAACCAAGTTGGAGAGAAGAGACATCGGGCAGAGGAGAGCCAAAGACCAATAGTGTCCTTTTCTGAAGCCGACCTTGAGATGGTGCAGCATCCGCATAATGATGCCTTGGTAGTATCCCTCTAGGTTGGGGAATGCCAAGTTAAGCGCATCCTGATTGACCAAGGCAGCTCTTGTGACATCATGTACGTCCGATGTTACAAGGAGCTCGGCCTTCACCCAGACGATATGCAACAGTCCAATAGCCCAATGGTCGGGTTCAATGGAACGCCGACATGGCCACTGGGAACTACCAGCTTGGAGATGCAGGCAGGCACTAGGAAGATAACAACAGAATTCACCGTAATCGACACACCCTCCCCTTACAACATCATTTTGGGAAGGCCATGGTTGCATGCAATGGGGGCTGTTCTCTCAACATTGTATCAACTATTGCGGTTCCCAACAGAACATGGGATTGAAGAGGTCAGAGGGGATCAGCTGTAGGCAAAGAATTGCTCCATGGCAACAATGAAATTCACCTGCAGCATTCGAGAACCAGAGAAGACCTCGTTTTGAGGAAAGTCGTCGGCAACAAGAAGGATCCCAGAGAGGAGAAGCTTGGCCCAAATTGGGAGGGGCCCTACAGAATCATCTCGGTATTGGGAAATGGGGCTTATCGGCTTGAAGATAGTGAAGGCAAAGAATTGCCAAGGCCTTGGAACACTTGCAATTTGAAGTTTTTCTATCATTAGAATTTTTTGTCATTTTTTGCCGAAGTAAATAAATAAAGTTTTAGCTTATACACTTGTGACTGATAAAGATACATAACGTTGTCTCTGGAATGCATGTATAATGAGAACCCAAGTGGAACTTAAGTTCACATCAGGGGGCAGAGAGAAGAAAAATAGGTTTAACGCTTGTTGAAACTTGAGAAAAGTTTACAAGTTGAAGTTAAATCGAGATGATGTTTAACGCTTGTTGAAACTTGAGAAAAGTTTACAAGTTGAAGTTAAACCGAGATGATGTTTAACGCTTGTTGAAACTTGAGAAAAGTTTACAAGTTGAAGTTATCGCTTGTTGAAACTTGAGAAAAGTTTACAAGTTGAAGTTAAATCGAGATGATGTTTAACGCTTGTTGAAACTTGAGAAAAGTTTACAAGTTGAAGTTAAACCGAGATGATGTTTAACACTTGTTGAAACTTAAGAAAAGTTTACAAGTTGAAGTTAAACCGATATGATGTTTAACACTTGTTGCAACTTGAGAAAAGTTTACAAGTTGAAGTTAAACCGAGATAATGTTTTACACTTGTTGAAACTTGAGAAAAGTTTACAAGTTAAAGTTAAACCAAGGGAGTATTAGGCTAAGTACTTATGTACTTGTCGATGTAAACTAGGGTGCTTCACCCCGAGAAGGTTGCACAAGACTACGGTGCTTCTTGAAAACACAAAATTATTCTAAGTATGAAAGTCATACAAGAAGCAATAAAGGGAAGACAAACATGCAGACATTCAAGAAAGAAGGAAGTTCTATTCATTGAAAGGCACATCGGCCATATGAAAAGCTTACATTGACTCAAAAAACAAAGAAGTACAAAGTACAAAAAACAAAGGAAAAAGACATCAAAACTAAGATTCCATAGCATCATTAGCAGGCTGGGTCTGGATCTCGGAAGACTGTTGGGAGGACATCTCGGCCACCTTCTCGGCCGCAAGCTCAGCATCAATCTCCTGAAGGGTCTGATCAAGGCTCTTGTCGGCGAGAGGCACGTCCAATGATGCCTGCTCAGGAGTAGCTTCCTTGGGAACCTCCTCAACCCCCTCATCTTGAGTCAAGTCAAGGACTTGCTCATTTTGAGAAAGAGACTTGGCCCCAGCAACGACTTTTGACTTCCTCACCAAAACCTCCTCCTTGGACTCAGAGTCTTCGTCGGCGAATTGGCTTGGAGTTGGGGGGAACGGCAGAGGAAGGACATCGGCATTCCTGAGGGGGGAGTCCTCAAGGACATCAAGCCTTTTCAGCAAGGTCATCCAACCAAGGGTGAAGCCCCTGTTGCATGCCTGCTTCACTTGCTTTTCGTAGTCTGCTGTAACATCGGCCACCCCTTCGTTGTAGCCCTTCGCGTCGGCGACCTTGACTTCGGCCTCTTTGGTGGCCAGGGCGTCTTGAAGCTCCTTTTGGGCCTCGGCCATTTTATCCTCAGCCTCTTTCAGCTGGGCTTGAAGGACTTTGTTTATCGCCTCAGCGGCACCAACCTTTTCTTCGGTATCGTCCTTCTGTTTGATAGCGACCTCGGCCTGGTCCTCCAGGGTCTTCATCTTTGACTGCAAATTTTTATTAGTTTTTTGAAGACTGGAGATCTCCCTTTTCTTCTCGGCCAGCTTCTCCCGGTTCTCGAAAGATTGTACTGAAAAGGAATGGGCATGCTGGATGGCCTAAAAGAGAATAAAAGTTATTAGAAAATTTTTCTAAGTACAAGGAAAAAAAGAAAAACGGCCAAATAAAGGCACTTACTTGAACAGAACGTTGAAGCATCAGAGCATAGTTTTCATACTCGCTCAACTCGGCGTTTCGGTCAAGATCGCTAGGAAGCAGCAGAGCAGTACTAAGGGCAACGCCGACATTTATGTCATCGGCACTATCACTGGCCATAACTGGCTTGTCTTCCAGAGTTATTTGAGGGGCCCAGGGGACATCATGCTTCGAGGATCCCGAAGTGGTTGCAACAGATGACCTTGGCCTCTTCGATCGGATGGACTCAGATGGCTGGGCCTCGGCGGGCCTTTTCTCGGCAGCAGATGTGGTTTTCTTACTTGAAGCCAATTTCGAAATTGGCAAAGCATCCTCAGTATCAACCTGAGTCGCCTTAGCTTTGGGTTGAGCCTTCTTGATTCTTTTTTGCTTCTGCTTTGGCTGAGGCTGGGTTTGTTTTGTGGCTGAGCGTCAACATCGGTAGGATGTTGGCCAAAAGATCCTTGGAAACTGCTTTTTGACGACTCATCTCGGCAGGGAAAACGATTTGTCACCGGCGCTAACGCTGGATATCAGGATCAGATACAGAGCCGAGGTTGACGGATGCTCGGTTGGATCAGAGGTTGATCCTTGGTCTGCCCGAGATGTTGACTCGACTAGTGGAGTTGTGGCAGAAGGTGGAGAAAGGCTTTTTTTCTTCTTTTTTGGGACGTCAGGAAGAGCCGACTTATAAGTGGGGATGAAGTTAAGAAGCAGAGGGGCCTTTCGCTTGTGGACTGGAGAATCCAAGAGTTTCCTCAAGTCTTTGTTGGGAAAGAAAGACTAACGGAAACCCTTTGGTGGCTGAGGAAGAGCTACAAGAAAAAACAGACATTAGAGACGAACAAAGTATTGTAGACTGTAAAAAACAAGTTAGTATGAACACATGACTCTTACCATTGCCCTCTACAAAAACTGAACAAGGAAGAGGGTAGAGATGGAGGTCCTCGTCTGGAGCAAATTCCCAGTTCCCCGAGGTAATAAAGTAATCATCTCCAGCTCCCTTGTTGGAGTCTGGGAGGTCGGCTATGATTTTGTATTCTGTGGATCTCGGCTTGAGGTAGTAAACATAGCCTGTGTCTTTTTTAAGGCCACACATGGTGTAGCAATACTGGATGTCGGCTAAACTAATCCTAGCATTTTCTTGTTTGGCCAAGGCTATGATACCATTAATAACTCGATAGGAGTTGATGGCGAGTTGCATCGGGTTCAACTTGTAGTAGTGAAGTATCTCACGAAAAAGAGTGTTGAGTAGGAGCCGAAGTCCGCACTCAATGAAGGCTACCACAGGAAAGGGCATAGAATCAGTTGTAGGCATGATGGAGTCATCCTCCCCAGCCAACCTCAGATGGACGTCGGCGGGGATGGAAAACTCTCGCCTAAATTATTTTAATTTTGTCAGGGTGTCTACCCTATGCTTCCACATACCCATAATATCGGCTTAAATGGAGGTATCGGATTTCAGGAAGAAGTATTTTTTTGAGAGTTTAAAGGACCTCGGCTAAACCCTAAAAAGTACAGAATCAATGAGGAATTGTTTCCAAGCTTTTTCTAAAAATTGTGGGTTCTACAAACAAATCCCAAAACCTATGTCTATGGAAACCAAGATTGAAGGCACGAAATCTGGAAAAAGACACAGAAAATAGAAAAACAGGGATCCGTTTCAGAAACAAGAATGGTGATGAAACCATCAAAAAATCAAGACAGAAAGTTTGCACAAGTGTATCAAGCCAAGAACAGTGACAGAAATCAACAGGTATGTGAACAGTGCGAGTGTTCAAAGACATGGGCAAAAAGCAAGATCGAGAAGTAAACACACTCAGATGCATGATCCATAGATCAAAAGCTTGAGTAAAACAGTAATGACGATTAATAATGAAGCAGAATTTCTTGGAGAGCAAGAAGGAATGAAACCAGAAGGAATGGTGACTTACTAGAAAAAAGAAGTCGATACTTGAGATCGCCGAAGTCAGAAGAACGGCGGCAATGGAACAGATTGGCAAGAACTTCGCCGGAAGAGGTGAAACAGCGGTGACGGCAGAGCTTCAGAGCTTGGAAAAATGGAGGACTAGAGAAAGACTAGAGAGAGAAAGTTTTTGAATACAGACGAAGCAAAGTGAAGAAACAAGAAGGGAAAAAGTTTTTGTTAGAAAACTTAAAACGGCGGCAAAACAGAATTTATGAGCCTAGAAAAGCGGATTTGTCAGACGGCGCATATAGGCGCGAAATGATTTATAAGCGCGTCCGGAGTACGATCCAATAAGAAGAAGACGCGTGGCTAAACGGTTGACTTGTTATGTATAACAGCTCATATGCGTGAAGGAGCTCTTGGAATTCTTGGTCTTTAAGAAGACATATCGGCCTATGATGATGATGATTTCGGCTTAAGCCGATGTATTGACACTAAGTACCGATATAGGTTCCATCACCTCAGAATGCCGAGGTAATAAAACCTATGGGGCAGTTGTGGGGATATATTTCTAAGTACCAACACGTAGCTAAGGTGACGCCGATGTGTCAGCCGAGGTGCCACGTGTCCTGGTCATGACGCCGAGGTGATCTTGGCAAGGCCGAGGTTATCTCCGAAGATGTCGGAATCCGAGATAAGCGGATAAGGCACAAGAGTCCCAGAATAATAAGGGGATTCAGCTTGGATAAGGATAAAACTCTTAGGGAGTTTATCTCTATCTATTAAAGAGTCCTGGATAAGTACTGAGCTAAAGTCCATTGAAACTAGGCTTCTGTTGGGACAAGGATTGAATTAACTATAAAAGAAAGGCACCCCCGATGGGTCGAAGGTACACAATTTATATTCTGAACAGTGAGTTTTGCACTATTGATTATCTTTGAGAGATATACTGACTTGATCGTCGAAGTGCCCCCGGGTGGACGAACCACCGCCGGAATCTTCTCTTTTTGTTGCAGGTCAGCCAAGTGTCATCTATTCTGGCAGTTCTCTCCAACTGATTACTGAGTTGGCAGTATGGTCAGAAAATCACTCACACAATTGTTATTTTTTACATTGATACAAACTAAACCGGTCCAACTTTATATTTAAATATTTCTAAATTTTACTTTTTGAACATTAGTTAAGTGCTTATAATACATATTCTATAATAAAAATTAAGTAGAGAAACATTTACAGAATAACTTTCATCATTTTTTTCATTTATTCTTACTCTGAGATTCTATAAAGAGCTGTGATTGGGGGCCCGAAAACGGGACCCCCGAATGCCCCTAAATTTTTTTTTTTTCAGCAGACGAAGAAGAGAAGGAGGGGGAGGGGGGAGGGGGAGGGGGGGGGAGGGGAGGAGGAGAGGGGGAGGAGAGGGGCCTAAAAATGGAGGAGGAGGAGGGGGCGGAGGCGGTGGAGGCGACGCGATCGGCGGAGGCGACGAGCGGGGTAGAGCCGACGAGGGGCGGAGGCGACAATCAGAGCAGCGACGGCGACGATCAGAGCAGAGCAGAGCAGCGAGGCGGCGATCGGCGATCGGCGACGGCGACGGCCTCTCCCTCTCCCTCTCTTTCTCTCCCTCTCTCTCTTTCTCTCATTCTCCCTCACTGCGTATCAGACTGAGGAAGAAGAAGAAAAAAAAAAATTTGAAATGGCTGAAACGACGTCGTTTCAGCCATTCGGGGGAAAATTTTTCGGGCACAAAATCATTTTTCTTCTATAAATTCTTATCAAACCATTTAAAATCCCAAGTAAGTCCCACCTTTACACCAAAAGAACAAAACCAATAAAACTAGAAGGTTAATTTGGTTCCGTGCTAAATTTTTCTTCAACCCCTATTGAATTGAATCGCTTGTAACATGATGTTTGGTTTTCCTATTGGACAATAAAAGCACAAAAGAACCAAAAAAAAAAAAAAATCAAAAAATTACAAAATGACAAAATAAGGAAAAAGACAAAAAAAAATACACCATTCCAAAGTCAAAAGTCCAAAAAAGCCAAATAAGAATACCAAACGACTAAAAAAGTCCAAAGCTAAAAAAGTCAAAAAAATCAAAAAGTCAACTAAAAAAGTCATTGCTAAACAAAGGTTAAATAAAGTGAATTGGGAGGAAGGGGGTTTTATTGTGCCTAAAGATAAAAATAAGAGAGTGTTTGATAATTTAATTTAACACATAAAATTAAATATATTAGGAGATAATTAATTAAATTTATTTAATAATTACAATTGATATCACTTTAAAATTTAAATACCTTTTAAATATAAGGTAAAATTTTAAAAAAATTTAAGTCATATAAAATTTCTTTAATTTTGATTGAATTTATAAGGGTAAATTACAAATATATTTCCTGAGATTTGTTTAAAGTACAAATTACCTCCTGTGTTTTGAAAAATTATAAATACTCCCTTCTTAACATTGTTTACTTAACAGAATTAACTAAACAAATAAAATTTATAATTGCTATCCTATATAATAATAAAATTACCTGAATTATTAATTGAAATATATTTCTAACATCGTTGAAAATTGTTAATTGACTTGATGATTTATTAATAATAGGAGTGGTTCGTTATGAAATTAGAAACTTCAAGGGGTGTAATGTAATTTTCAAAATCACAGGAAGCGATTCATATTTTAATTAAACCTCAGAGGGTGTATTTGTAATTTATTCAATTTATAAATACTAAACATAAGTGTTAATATAAATTATTATAAATTCACTACCACTGCCACCGTTATCACTACCACCGCCACTACCATCGTTACTACTACCACCATCGCCACCACTACCACCACCATGCAATTATCATGCCACCACCACCATCACTATTATTACCAACTTTATTACAATTGTTATTATTGTCATAAGTATGACTATCATTTTACAACCATTACTTTGTTATCGGTATCGCTACCACTACCACAACCATCACCATTTGAGAGGGTAATTTATACAAATAAATTGGGCTGAGCTAGGATGGTGGGCCGCTCTTTGGGCCGTATTGAGAAGGCTGAAAAGATGGGCCATGTGGTAGTCTGGGCCGAAGTATAAGATTGCTGCCGGTATAAGGATGCTTAGTACGGTTTCTATTGTTGTTAGCTTGGTCGTGCTGTTTGGAACCGAGGTAAGTTGGGCCTGTTTTAGGACCTAAGTAAAGGTTAGCTCGGCTTAATTCTTCTATGGATAGCTCGGCCTTTGCATGTGAGGCCGAGGTAGGAGAAAGGTTACGAAGAATCGATGTAATCGTTAGACCGGTCGAGGCATGGTACGGCTAACTCGGCCTCGGCTTGAGGAGCCGAAGTAAGAACATGGGAAGGCGAATCCGAGCTATGGGTTAGCTCGGTCGTACAGCCGGTCTGACAAGGAAACGTTATTTCGGTATGTAATATCTTTCCGAAGTACAACCATCTCACTTGGTTTAAGTAGTGAGGGGGGTGTTGGAGGATAAGTGTTATCTTCCAAGAGTTTGAATCCTAGGAGGACTCTACATGGAGGAGTAAGAGTCCTACTAGGATTGTGCCACACGAAACCTATAAAAGCTCACCCATATCACCTTTGGAGAGGTAACACAACTTTATTTTCTAAATACACAGAGCTTTTGTCTATTTGTCAAGCTTACTGACTTAGGCATCGGAGAGGTTTCCGGCACACACCCGCCGGCTAGCTCATGTGTGTATTTTCAGGTAGTTGAACGACGTCGTACGGAGGAACGCAGACTTAGTCAACAGGATTATACGAGAAGGTGTATTTCTTTCCCGTACAATTGGCGCCGTCTGTGGGAACCGCAGACAAGAACAAACCTCTTGATCAAGCTTTTTCTCCCAAAAATCAATGGCGAACAATGAAGAATTACCACAGTCCGCCGTTGACGGACTAACTCCAGAAGGGGGTGCAAGGCGCGAAGGCCTACCCTTGGTCACTCCCATGGCGAACCTGGAACCACAAAGACAAAATTCCAGGAGGGACGCAAGGGGACGAAGGCGGAATAACAGCCCCCATCACTCCCGTTCGCAAAGCCCAGAAAGACAAAGGCGCAGGGTTGATCCCCAAGCTTTGGAGGATCGCGTCAGGGAACAAGACGAACTGATCCGTCGGATGGCAGCGGACATGGAATCTCTGAAGCGCCAGGTGAAGGGAAAAGGAGTGGCGACAGGAGAGGGGCGCACAAACAAGACGCCCCCTCGCCACTCAGAGAATTGTAGCAGGAATACTACACCCTCACAAGGAGAGAGTAAAGCCTCAGGACAGGCGATACTCAATCCAGGTCCTCCAGAACTCGTCACTCCAGGTCTGAGAGGACGAGATCTGAGAGGTCGTACACTAAGGGAGCACATATTGGCCGTCGCATACACACCAAACGAGATCCAGACAGACAGAGTTGCCCAGATCGTCCAACCTACGAACCGTGCTAGAAGAGAAAGCGCGGTGGAAGGAGGACGCCAGGGTGCGCGATCCACACAGAGTTTCTGCCTTACAGCGGTTGGCTCCTCGTACGCATGGAAGCGTCGAGGTTAGAATGCCAATACCGCGCCGGCCTACGAACCAACGGACAAGGCATTGGCGAGGCTACAGACCTCACCATTCGTCCCAGCAATAGAGAACGCGCCCCCTACCCAGGCTTCCTCCAGCCCAAATTCACAACATATGAGGGGAAGACGGACCCCTACTCACACTTGAGCCACTTTCGCCAGGTCATGGCTGTTATACCGGCGGAATGAAGCCTTGATGTGCATCCTATTCCCTTCAAGCCTTGGCGACCTAGGCCTGACTTGGTTTGAGAAACTTCCAGAAGGCAGCATAGCCTCCTGGGCGCAATTGGCGGAGGCGTTCGTAACAAGGTTCCGAACAAACACTAAAACACCGGTGGAGATCGACCAGCTACTTCTCTCCATCACATGGGCGACAAGGAGACCCTAAGATCATACAACAGTCGCTACTGGGAGACATTCAACCAGATTGGGGACTGCTCAACCAATCTCGCCATTGCGCAATACAAAAGAGGCCTCCCAGTCGGGAACAGACTGAGGGACTCTATCACTATGACACCGCCCTCACACATGGAGGCCCTGATGGAGAGAGTGCATCAGCATATCAGGGTAGAAGAGGATGGCGCACGTGCCAAAGCGAAATCTGGCGCGACCGCATAAGTACCAGAAAAGAAGGCCTCAGCAAAGGTCAACGCGGTAGATAGCCGTCCGAACAGAAGCGGACGTGGCAAAAGAGACAATGGAGAAGACCAGGATAAGAGATGGTTGAGAGTCCGCACTGCCATAACTACGGTCTTCAAGAAACCGATCTACCGCATACTCAGTGAAATTCGAGACGAGCCTTTCGTCAAG
>JAPPVO010003860.1:0-17832 GCA_030407325.1 Camellia japonica | reverse complement strand
AATCAAGATGTAGGATTTAAGGTCTCCTAGACCGAGAGTGCACAAGAGAGTGTGATGCACAAGATAATATGAGTGATACAAAAATACAAGGTGCACAGGACAGTGTGAGTGATGGTGAATGAATGCACAAAATAGTGCTATACAAAATGCAATGCACAAACTAGTGTGATGAAATGCACAAGGCAGTGCTATGTAATGCACAAGACAATACTATGTAAAGTGAAATGCACAAGATAGTGCGATGTAGGTGCACAAGATAGTGCGAGTGTAAGTGCAGAAAATAGTGTGAGTGTAAGTGCAGAAAATAGTGTGAGTGAAAGTGCACAAAATAGTGCGATGAAATACACAAAATAATGCAAGTAAGATACACAAAATAGTGCGAGTGATATGCACAAAATAGTGCGAGTGAGAGTGCACAAAATAGTGCGATGAAATGCACAAAATAGTGCCAGTAAGATGCACAAAATAGTGCGATGAAATGCACAAGACAGTGCGACGTGAGATGAAATTGTGCAATAGATGCACTGAGTGAGATTATCGTGTGATAGATGCATAGAATGAGATTATTGTGCGATAGATGCACAAAATGAACAAATGAACAAGGCTTACAAATCAATACAGTGACAATGCATGTTCTATGCAAGATAAACAACCGATGCATGATGTTAATTGAAAGCATGTTCTATGCAAGAGACAAGAGCATATTCTATGCAAGAGACAAGAGCATATTCTATGCAACATTGAAAGCATGTTCTATGCATGAAACAAGAGCATATTCTATGCACCACTGAAAGCATGTTCTATGCATGAAACAAGAGCATATTCTATGCAACATTGAAAGCATGTTCTATGCATGAAACAAGAGCATATTCTATGCAACATTGAAAGTATGTTTTATGCATGAATGAAAGCATATGCTATGCGACTTTGAAAGCATATTCTATGCAAGAATCATAAATGATGCAAGGCACGCGTGCAACATAAGTATATGTAAAAATGCACATTCTATGCAACAAAAGAGAACAAATATTTAATTTGACAGAACGACAGATTGAACAAAAGGTGTTGTTTGGCGACAACCTCTAATTTATCCCTCGGAGACTTTGCAACATGCTCAAAAAAGGATACATCCTATTCATATTGGCAAGGGGTAACATCTGCATGCCGCTTTGATCGCCATTTTGACTTGAAATAGGCTTGAACTTGGGGTCAAAGGACACTCATACTCCAGAGAAATGGCGAGGCCTGAGAAGGTGCACCTGGAATGCAGTCTCGGAATTTGCTGAAGTTGAAACAAACTCAGATGCTCCAATTTTCCCTCTTTTCTTTTGCTTTGCAGTCCGGAACCTATATAATTGGTCCTAGTTTGGTTGCTCTCTTGATCGGGGTTGAACCCTGCAGTTTATGAAAAAAAGAATTCTGTTTTGTACACCATGTTGGGAATGGTACAACACTCTGAGCACAAAATGATTTTTTTTTTTTTTGAAATTAAGATTGAGAATGAGTTTTTGACTGTGTATTAAGCCTACGACTGACCACAGTTAAAACGACTCAACAAAGGGAAATACAAGGTAAAAACAACACAATTGTTGACATTTACTAAAATCAAAATGACTCAAAACAAGAATCGAGACAAACAAAAACAACAAGCACAACACTCGGATATGTTCCAATGGCGAGAGACCTCTCGGTTTATGGGGAGCCTATTTCTCTAGGTATTGTTTCTCACCCTTTCTCATCTGTGATTCTCACATCACTCTTGCACTCAATCTCTAGTTTTCTAAAAAAGCCCTTTCCTCACTTTTTCTCTCAGCGCACATCTCTCTATTCTTCAATCTCTCTTATTTTTTTTATCCCTTCCCTGGGTGGTTGATGGATAAGTAGGAAGTTATGGGCTCTTGCCCTTAGTATTCTACTAGATTCTTATTCTTTTGCTCATAACTAGTGAGCTCTCCCACAGAGGGGTTGTGGTACCACCAGATGCGTAGCAAATCTGCAACTGACATCGGTTGACGACGCCCTTGGCTTAGCTTGACTGAGATGAATTACAGCATGTCCCACCAGCCACATATACAATTGAGTGGTCTCACACATTGCGTTTTCTACGTCCCCATTCTGGGTCAGATGCCAATTGGGGTGTGATTATCCAGATGAGGGAATCGAATATCCAGCTCCATTCCAGTTCGTGCTTTGCACTTGGCTTGATACCTCATTGTTTGGAGGATGAGAAAGCGCTTGGCCCCCTGTTGCTAACTTCAGCTGTGCCCTTTCTGGCGAGTACATTGGTAATGGGGAAAAGACAGAAAACCTGACTCGACTGTGCCCCCAGTTCATCATTTTGACCATTTTTTGTTTTTTGGCTTCTGCTAAAGCAATTTTAACCAACATGAGAGTTAAATTAACATGCTTATTCGACTTTTTGATTTGAAATCATGCAAGTCAGGTTGTGAGCGCTAAAAATTTTCCTTTTTTGGGTCCAAGAAATGGTCTAGGTTTGGAAAAATGGAATAATTTTTGAGAGAATTAGTCAACCTCATTAAAAATCCTTAAAAACTATTTTTGCAAATGGCCACTGCTCAACTAACGTTGAATTAACTCTTGAGATGCACAACCTCAGATTTGAACTTGAATTATCTTGCAGCTGAATCTTGTAACGGCATAGGACAACCGAATTTGAATGAAGACGAGCCAATTTGCACATGGATAAGATAGCCGAGTTTGAACAAGGATAAGCCAATCAACATGGATGAGCCAAGCAGGTTGAAAATGGTTGGGGCCGAACTTCAGGATGAAGTTGCCTACGTATCCCAAAGATGGGAATCGGGCCGTACGTAGTTCCGGGGTTAGGGTTCACTCGGGTGTTGACACTCTCCTTTTGCGCTCTAACTTTTGCCAAAGCAGCCCTTTCAGGTTTTCAACCTTGCGAGCTCTGTTTTTCTTTTCTTTTTATTTCCTTTTCTTCTTTATTTTTCTTCTTTCTTTCCATTTTTTTATTTTTGTTCTTTTTCTTTTTTCTACTCTAACTTTTGCTTGGGTCGCCCATCCGGGTTTTCGGCCCAATGAGCCTCTCAAGGATAGAAAAGTTTAACTTGTCCATGTTGATTAGTCGTAGGATCTCTAAGCCATTGGAATCCAGGAGAATGGCTGTTGTTCACTGATGATGTAGTCTTGATGATGTAAGAGTCCATCCAATTGGGTCTGAATTTGCCCCTAGTGTTGTGGATAGGAACTCAATTGTCCTTTCAGCAATAAATTTTCTTCTTTCAAATTCTGGGATTGGGCTTTCTTTCCAGTCTTCATTGGTTTGAGAGATGACCCAATTTTGAATCTTTGAGCACATCTGATTTTTTTTTTTTTTTGGCCTCTGGTTCAAGGGATGCTTCTTATCCAGCTTTGCAAGCTTTCTTTGATGACATATGACCTTATTGCCCCTAGTTCAAGGGCTGCTTCCAATCCAGCTTTGCAAGCTTCATGTTTTGGTTGATCGTTGAACATTCTGAATCAAAGTTTGAGGTTTGAAAGCAAAGGGGTTGAGTCTCGAGGCTGAGAGTGATCTTATGCTGTACAATCCCGAGAGCAATTCCACGCATGTCTTCGTAGGACCACACAAAACATTTTTTAAAATCTTTTAATAAAGCGACTAGCCACTCAAGCTCCTCTGAAGACAATGTAGAACCAATCTGAATCAAGCCAGGATCCTTCTCAGTACTCACATTAACAAACATGATCTCATTCATTAAGGGCTTAACATGCCTCTCGTTCTCTCAGTTGATCAAATTTTTGCAAATCGCGAGGAATTCCTTCCTCTTTGTTTTCATTATAGTTTTAGAAAAGTTTTGAAAAACTTAGGTCAATGCAATGATTTCAAGGCACAGAAAAGTAGGTGAAAATCTTTGCCATTTTATTCAAATCATCTGGCACAATTGGACCAATGGTAGAAACAGATGCAAAAGAAAGAGTGGAAAAGACAAACACAAAACAAGAAAGTGATGTCTGAGGTAACACCCCTGAAATCACCTGAGTCCAACACAACAGGACTGACTCGATACAACAACACAGACTTGATACAACACAGCAAAATTGACTCAATACCCAAGTCAGAAAGTACAATAAACAACATTTCAAATTGCTCAAAACAGTGCGTGCCATCCACCACATCTGGAGTAAAATGAGCGCCATCAGCAGGTGGTTCATCCCCTGATCACATAGTCACATTATCCCCCTAGTTCATTGATCCAGTGCCGATAGACTTTGTAGGACCTGGTGCGGCGATGACCTTGTTGTCAATCCGATCTTGAACTTCATGGCGAAGGTGAAAGCAATTGTCAGTGTCATGACCGGTTTGTTGATGGAAAACACAGTACTTGGCAGCATTATGCCTGGTTGGAAGGGGATCCGGGAGAGGTTGAGGATCAAGGGGTTTGAGATGGCTTTGTCCTATGAGGATTTGGAGAGCTTTGGATAAGGTCATGTAAAGCGGGGTGAAGACCCTTTGGCCTCGGGCCTGATGGCTTGAGGTTTGTGAAGTTGTGTTGGATGTACTGGCAAAAGGGTTGGCAGGTGCTAATTGGGTTTGATGATCACTTTCGAGTGTAGAATTGGAGCTAAAAAGGGCATTTCTGGTACGACATCCCTTTTTCGGCTTGCCCCTTGATTCAGAATGCTCTCATCTTGAGTGGCAAAAGTGTCATCTACAGTCTTTGTAACAACTGCGAGCACTTGCTGTTTGTTCAGTCCTTCAGCCTTCAAAGCCTCAACAGCCCACTGAAGATATTCATAGGGACCAATGCCTGCCCCCTACCTTGTTCTTGCCATTTGCCTCCACTTTGCCAAGGGATTCGCCATCTTCCAATGCAGCCCGTCCCAAGATTGGGGAGCCTTTTGACATGAAATTCCTGGTATGTGATGTGGTTGATGACGAAGCCAATATCCCAAAGGCTAGATTTGCCACTGTTCTCTGAAGATCTTCAATCATGCTCATCAGCTCAGAAGTAGTGGGTTCATGGGTTTAAGATGATTGGGGTTCAAGTGCATCCATCATGTACAAGTCCGTGCTTTCTGGAATGAACATCTCAGGCTTGGGTAAATGAGCTGGGGTGATGTATACACTGGGGTTGTAGGTAGGAAGTAGTGTATGGATGAGGTTAAGGTGTGGATGAGGTACTTGGTCATTGGAGTCTTGAGGTGGAGCTATCGTCTGGTTGTCGATGAGATTCTGGACCTCATGACGAAGGCGGTAGCAACGATTGGTGCCATGACCACATTGTTGATGGTATACATAGTATTTGGTGGGGTTATGTCTGGCAGGGAGTGGGTCAGGCAGAGGTTGAGGATCAAGGGCTTTGAGATACCCTCTTTTCATCAAGACTTTTAGTGCGCTGGTTAGGCTCATATAGAGGGGGGTGAAAGTTCTGCCTTGAGCTCGGGTTGGGCTAGCTGTTTGTGGGTTGGCATTGGCAGTTTTGGGATTGATGGTGACGGTATTGATTTTAGTGGGTTTGGGAATAGTGCTACCGCCAGCATTGGTACTCCCGAAAATCAACATCCTTGTTGGTTCACTTGTTCTAGGAATAATCCCCTTGTTGAATGCATTCTCAATCTAAACCCCTAATTCATGTAAATTTTTGAAAGTGAATAGTGGAGCAACTATTAACTTTTACAGCAATCAGGCTCAAGGTTTTGCACCACCATCCGCACTTGGTCCCTTTCAGAAGGTTGATCTGTCATCTGTGTTTCCTTTGCTCTCTACCTTGCAACAAATTCCACAAAAGGTTCTCCAGGATTCTGGTGGATTACTTCAAATCTTGAATTGTCATTTCAAGTTGGGTATTGTAAGAGTACTGATTGACAAATGCCTAAGCCATCTCTTTCCAGTTCTACTTCATTGTATCTGCCAACTTGGCGTACCAAGTGGCTGTTATACTCGACAGGGTTCTTCCATACAAAAAGAGTTTCTGAGGCTTAGTCAGACCCGTTGGTTTCAGAACGTCCAAGAAAAGCCGGATATGTACCATAGGATCTCCAGACCCATCAAAACGGTCAATGTGTGGCATTTTGAACCTGTTTGGGAGTCTTACGGCAGCCTCGATGTACGCATCAGCGAAGGAAACATTGGTTTCCCTTGAACTAAATCTCCAACCTGACAAAGTCTATCAATACGAGTCCAGAGTACCTGGGGGATATCAGAGCTTTCTGAAGCTATGGTTCCAGGACTACCTAGCAAAAGAGAAAACAGACAGCACCTCAGCCCAATTCCACTAGATCGGATATGATCACAGCTGAGTGACTTTGCTCTCTACTGAATTCTGCCCCAAAACAGATACCAACTTGGCAACTGATATGCACATCCCTGTACAGTTTCACTGTAAAGCACATACCAGCTAAGTGAGAACCAAAACACCCCTATGAGGGGGATAAGGTTACCCTGTCCTAGTTTTGTGAAGAGCTAGGGTTTCACTATGCACAACAAGTGGCTTCACACAATCCTGCATTCGGGTAAGCAACCTATCCTAGTTTGGAATAGTCTCTATGGTTTTCGATATGCAACTAGGTCTATTGGTCAAAAAGGGTACCTCAACAAGACTACCTAATATACCTCTCACACCTAATACCGAGAAGTGAAAGGAAGATCAATCGGTACAGCGGTAGTCCAGATCCAAGGGTTGTGTTCCCATCATGGCAAAGCCCGCAATTGGTCAGCCTTTTGGCAAGCTTTTCCAAGCGAGCCTCTGGCAAACCGTTCAGGAATAGCAGATGGCAAACACTGTGACTTAGGTGCACCGATGCAAATGCAATGCAAAGAAACACATAAGTGTAGATAAAATGTCATATCATGAGTTCGAGTCAAGTTCTCTAAATCCCCAGCAGAGTCGCCAGAAACTGTGGACTCGCCTTTTTCCACGCCCCTTTCGAAAAGGTTGGAAAGAAAGGCCTCACAGTTCGGACTCCCGCTGTTCTGAATCTAGTCTCACACGTGCAATGTGAAACTGATGAACACCAAAGAGTCCAAATCCGGCAAATCATTTTGGAAAATCGATTTTAAATCAAATAATGCCAAAATTGGACTGCTTTGCCAGATACAGAGTCACTACCTAAATATTTTATTTTGGGAAAATTTAGGAAACCCTGACTCGTGCCAAAGGCCACGTATCCGGCATCACCAAAGTTGCCTCGGATCGGGAACTTAGGTATGAGAGGGGAACGTCATGAATAGAGCACCCCCGCTCGCTCGATCAAAGATCGGCCTCTACTAATCATGATATGAGTTTTTATAAACATTATGTGCTCTTGTTCTGATTATTAAACTAGCTTTACTATGTGACGCGCACAAGCAAGTATAGACTAGTTTTCTCAATTTGGAACAATTCAACTGATGTATGTTTGCCAAAATGGTTTGAATTTGCTACCTCAAGTGGGCTTAAAGTTGCGAATTTGCCACCAAACGTAGTGGGCTTAAAACATGATTTGCCACTCAACAAAGTGGGCTTAAAACGCACATTTGTTGAATTGCTCCAACTCAAACAACAAGCCTTCATCCACAGGCATTCAAGCAATTTAGCATTTAAGCACATAGCCTCATGTCAAGCATGCTAATCATGGTAACATTCACATTCATGCAAGTATGTTAAAGCATAAAAACTCACCTAGTACTCCAAGCCAAAATAGAAACTAGTTAGAAAGATGCATGATCCTAACTATACAAGATGACTAATGCAACACATGCAATAATGCAATTAATAGGCTCGGCTTCTAATATGGCATATGAATTGATTTGAACAACATGTGATTAACCACGTATTCAAAGAAGTATTGAAAGGACAATACAGTTTGAATGATGCACCGAGCCTCGGTGCGTGCAAGACAAATGAATGGAGGCAAGCATGCGATATGCCAATCGAAACATGTCCCTAATCTAACCATCGAAACCGATTAAATAAAAGGGAGAAAGACGTGGGGTTGGAAGACATACACACACGCACGCACACTTATTACAACATTACGTCCGCATGAAGGAGGGTTCGAATGAATAAGCTAACCAACTAGCTACACTAATTAAGCTAACTAATTATTACAAAGCAAAAACTAATTAACTATTCTAGCTAACTGATTAAATAATTACATCACATCTAACTAACTACTTAGCTAATTAATGGATTACAAGTCAATTGCAAGTAAAATAAGTAATCATGCACTTAGCCCCAGGAAATGATGGATATGCATACACATGCTCGATTCTACACCCAAAAAGCCACTGCTTTGTTGCTACAAGCCTCTGTTTGCACATTTGACGACTGAAAATTCTGCCAACTACCAGAACACCTCTGCTTCATCTTACAATCACATTGTGCAAAAATCACTGATGGCCGACAAGAGGGACAAGGGGCTGGTCGGCTATCAATAGTGGCCGGTCGGCTACCATTGGTGGCCGGTCGGCCACTGATGGTGGCTATCGGTCACTGCTAGTTCACACTTCCATCCTGCAACAGAGAGCAAAACAG
The DNA here is from genome assembly GCA_030407325.1 of Camellia japonica. Classification (NCBI taxonomy): domain Eukaryota; kingdom Viridiplantae; phylum Streptophyta; class Magnoliopsida; order Ericales; family Theaceae; genus Camellia; species Camellia japonica. Next base: position 9,334 of record JAPPVO010003860.1, on the reverse strand, counting down.
AGCAAAACAGTGTATTCTCACAGGTTGTTTGTACTATTTACCCTCCTTATCATCACATAAGCTCAAAGGAGAGAAACTCTTGGCCCTCAAACCATCAATCAAGCAATTTCCATGATGATGGCTAATGGACCAAGTTTGTACAAGTTCAATAAATGCACAAACAAGACCAAAATGACCACCACCCTATCATGCATGATCAAGGGCAATGATAACCAAGGAAAGTAGCACATTTCATCACTTTTGAGTATGAAATGTCCCATTTTCCTTGTGTTCAAATTAATGTCCGATTTAAACACATGCAATGCAACAGAAAGAGATGCTTATCTTGCCTCTTTTACTTGTCAATTTTTGTTTACTCATTTTAATTACCAAATCATTCATTAATCCATTAAGTCCATTGGTGAGTGTCCTCTAATGGAAAGAGGGTTCAAACCAAAGGTTGTTTTGGGCATGAAAGAGACCTCATGCCGTTGGTAATGAACTCCCAAAGGTATTAAACCATTAAGCATTAACATCTCAATTTCATGCTTTAAACAAGCAAAGAGTTTAAACCTTTTTCAAAACAAAAATAAAATCAAGAAATGGGGAAGGTTGCAGATACGATTAGGTGTTGAAATTGAGTACTAAGAGCACTAAAACATGCAACCAACTCGAACCAATGATAGTTAAAGCCTCAAAACACTAAACTAGTGAAGGAATTAACACTACAACCATGCCATACAAGGCTCAAATGAAACAAATAACCAAAAACAGAGGCAAAACAACCCTAAATATGGTCTAAAACTGCTGGACTCAAGACACGAAAAGCCAAAACATTAAGCTAATGCATGGGATTGCACTACAACTATGCAAAACAAGACTCAAACAAACTAACCAGCCCAAAATAGAGCTAAAATTGGTTATTTCAGAGGCTAAGACATGCTAGACTTGAGCTAAGTTAAGCTAGAAAAACATATTAACATGTGAAGCTAACTAGGCATGCAAACAAGACACAAGGAGGGGAGGCTAACCCATCAAAATTTGGACACCTCAAAATAAGTTTTTTGCCACTGAAAAATCTCTGAAATTCAGTGGTTAAAAGGCCCAAAAAAGTTGGCTTGAAAGTGATGAACAAAGGCACAAAAACTTTACAAGCAAAGAAGCAAGACGGGTGAACCACCCCTTAACTGAAAATGGCCTCAAACCACCATTTTTAGGTCATAAAAACAGAGTTTTTTACAATTCAAAACCAGGCCAAAAATAGTCCAAAAATAGTAGAAGAAGATGGCAAAGCAAGTGTGCAAAACAAGTATAGAAGGAGAGTGTTATACCTCTTGAAGGGAAGACACAAATGAGTCAATAAACCAAGCGAAGACCACCTTCTAGAGCTCAAAGAGGGTCTCAAGCAACCTCAGCCCAAAGATAAGCAACTTTGGTTAAGGGTTAATAGGCAAACTTGAAGTTTATCTACACTTGTATACACAAAATTTCAAGAGAGAGAGAGAGAGAAATGTAGAGAGAGAGACTCCCAACGCTAGTTGTCCCCTAACAAGATCCCCGGATCTGTAAAGTCTCCTTACATGGGTCCAGAGTGCTTGGGGGGTAACAGAACTGTCCAAAGCAATGGTGAGAAACTACCTTGCAAAAAGGAATAAAGCAAAAAGGAAAATAAAAATCAAAAACCGCACAGCACCTCGGCTCAGATGTGAACAAGGCACAGTTGCAGTCATAAGCTGTAGAACTGCACTCAAAATTGATTTCTGCCCCCAAAGACTGATACCCAAACTTGCAACTGATATATACATACCTGTAGAGTTTCAGTCTAAAAGCACATACAAGTTAAGTGAGAGCTGAAACACCCCTATGATGGGGTAGGGTTACCCTGTCCTAGTTTCGTTAGGAACGAGGGTTAGCTATTCAAGCAAAGTGGTTTCACACAATCCTGCATTCGGGTAAGCAACCTGTCATAGTTTGGAACAGTCTCTATGGCTTTTGATATGCAACTAGGTCGATTGCTCAAAAAAAGGATACCTCAGCAAGACTACCTAATATACCTCTCACATCTAACACCGAGAAGTGAAAGGAGGATCAAACGGTACAGCGGTAGTCCAGATCCAAGGGCTATGTTCCCATCATGGCAAAGCCCGTAACCGGTCAGCCTTTTGGCAAGCTTTTCCAAGCAAGCCTCTAGCAAACCGTTCAGGAATAGTAGATGGCACACACAGTGACGTAGGCGCACAAATGCAAATACAAATGCAAAAAAACACATAAGTGTAAATAAAATGTCATATCATAAGTTCGAGTCAAGTTCTCTAAATCCCCAACAGAGTCACTAGAAACTGTAGCTCAGCTTTTTCACGCCCCTTTTTGGAAGCTCGAAAGAAGCCCTACAGTTCGGACTCTCGCGGTTCTGAATCTAATCTCACAAGTGCAATGTGAAATTGATAAACACCAAAGAGTCCAAATCTGACAAATCTTTTGGAAAATTGATTTTGAATCAAATTTCCAAAAATGGACTTCTTTGGCAGATATAGAGTCGCCACCTAAATATTTTATTTTTGAGAAAATTTAGGAAACCCATGACTCGTGCCAAAGGCCATGTATTTGTCATCACCAAAGTTGCCTCAGCTCGGGAACTTAGGTACGAGAGGAGAAGGCCATGAATTGAGCACCCCCGCTTGCTGTAGACACCCCATTTTTGACCGTCCTCTAGACTTGGTTGTGCTTGTAGGTACACCCAACAACTGGTTCGATTGCTCGCCCAGCACTCGACTATCGCGGCGGAACGTCACCGGCTCAAGCTTCCCGGACCCTGTATCCTTTCTGCCTCATTTTTGGACCTTGACTAGGTCCTTTCAGAGTGGACCCTGTGGCACACTGCCGGCCATGGCATGGCACTGCCGGCCATGGCCTTGACCCTGCCGGCCACTGATGAAGCCTTGCCGGCCATCAGTGTGGCACTGCCGGCCATTGCTGATGGCCAGCACCCCCCCTATCTCAGCTGGTTTTCCTTCAGATCTTTTGAGCCAGCTGGATTTTTGTTATCTCCCCTCCATACATTGCAAAGCTTCTTGAAGAAGCTTTGCATTGCCTTCTTCTATATAAGCAAGAGGGCTCCCTTTATATCAGGTTCTGAGTTTTTTGAAGAGAAAAAAACCTCTCTTTCTCTCTATATTACTTGAGTTTTGTGCTTAGAAATTGGATTTCCTTGCACTTTTACACTACAACCCTTAGTGAAACACCTCCACCATCCATTCCAGCATCTTGGAGGCCATTTGCAAAGGTTGAAAGCTCAGAATCTTGGACCAAAAGCTGCTGGAAAGCTGCTCTTCAAGGGTAAGTCTCTATTTCTCTTTTTCTTGCCTTTTCTTGCTTCATCTATAAGCCATACTTGCAAGCTCTTATGGACTTTGTTATAAACTGAAAAGTGTCATATTTTGAGCTCCTCTTGAATATTGTATAAGGACACTTTTCTGTTTGAGGCCTCCTGCACTCTTGCATGCTTTATCCCTCTTTGTAGGCCTATTTTGCATCATATTTTAGTCCTACTTGTGAGCATATTTGAGATTTTCCATAAACTGAAAAGTGTCATATTTTGAGCTCCTCTTCAACTTTGTATAAGGGAACTTTTCTGTCTGAAGTCATTTACTTCCTTGTTTGTTCAATCTCTCTTTTAGGGTTGTTTTTGCATGATATATTAGCCTTATTTGTGAGCCTTTTTGGACCTCGACCTAAACTGAAAAAAGTATTTTTTTGACATCCTCTTCAATTTTTATTAAGGTCTCTTTGCTGTTTGGGGTCATCTTCCCCTATGCATGCTTCATCTCTTCATGATTAGGGCCATGCATTAGAGCACTTGCATTGGCCATGGTTTGGCCTCTTAGACATTGAAATCCAGTGGATTTCCAGTGGCTTAGACGCTATTTTGAGAGCCAAAATCAGAGGGGGGTGACCCCCCTTTCTCCTTGTCTTGTTTGGTGGTCTTTTTGGCCTTCCAAAGGACCTCTTAGTTGCATGCTTCTGGGCCTTGTTCCAGGCCCTTTTCAGTGGGTTTTAGGACCCCTATAGGCTATTTCTAGAGTTGGTTTGGCCTTGTTGAATGTCCATCTTGCATGTGTTTAACAACCCCTTGCATGGCCCTCCAAAGAAGCCCCTCATTTTTGTATGCACTGGCTGCATTTCCATGATTATTTGAGCATATTTTGGCAAGTTTTGTTCACTGATTTTGGCTGGTTTGGTGAGATTTCATATGCTTCATATACATGCCATACAACTCATGCTTACTAGCCAATCTTGCATGCTATCTTAGTCCATCTTGTGAGCACCTTTTGGCCATGCTTTGAACTCGAAATGTCCATGTTTTGGGACTGCCTTGGCTCTGTCTTTGTGCTTCATAGTCAAATAATGCATGCTTTGTATAGCTGTAGTGTAATTGGCCTTGCAAGCTTTGTGTTCCAGTGATTCATGCACGCTATCTTCGAGATATTTAGATGATTTGGCATCACTTAATACTTCATTTTAGAGCATGTACCATTTCCACATTCCCACTTCATTCATGCTTCAAGTGTCTTTGAATGTCGCGCATTATTGCCTAGTTTAAGGCTTAGCTTGTATGCTTGCATGTCTAGGTGTTTGAGCCTTCATTCTAGCATGTTTAAGTCCTTGTTTAGGCTTAATTAAGCTCTGTCCATGCTTAGTTCATGCGTTCATGCCATGTATTGCATGCCTCCTTTGTATTGCTCTTTGCTAGCTTTCATGACTTAGGGCCTTCGCATGCTTTACTTGTGTTGTTTAAATGATTTGGCACCGTTTATCATCTCATTTTAGTGCATCTAGTGTTGTTACACTTGCACATTTGTCACTTCTTAGGCACTTTTGAGAGTTGCCCTTTTAAGCCTCTTTGATGAGCCTTTCGTATTTTGCATGCTTGAGTGTATTTTGTGGCTTAATTCATCGCTATGGCCACTAATTTGGGCTTAGTTGAGAGCTGCCCATATTGGTTTAAGTCCATACCTAGCATGTTGTTGCATGCTTGTCCTGCATATTGTTGTATGCTTGCCTCATATTTGCATGTTGTCGCATGCTAATTACATTACATGTTGTTGCATGTTCATTACCCTTCATTTCGCATGCTTAAGTCACATTGCATGATTGCATGTTCAAGCTAGCACCAAGTATGCCACTTAGGTCATGTTGCATGTTTGCCATGCTTATATGTTGCATTGCTTGGATTAAGTGTTAATCCAAGCACAAGGAACGAGGGGCGTTTCATACTTCAAGTGATCGAACGCGTCTCAATTCTCGGTCGCCGAAGCTCTTGATGATTCATGATAGAGTTCTAGGCTTTACTTTTTGTATTTGTGCATTCATTTTCATATTGATTTGCACAAGTTGGATCTTTGGCCATCATGCATCGGGATGCGTGATTGATGGTCTTGGATCCGACTTGGCCTCTCCCTTGATGTTTTGAGGTGATTTGGAGTGCCATGGTGCGTACATGGCCTTGGGAAACCCTCCATTTTCTCTATTTTGTGCTTCGTTGCAGTTTGGTGTCACAACACACCAGTGGCCGGCAGCCTGCCATTGATGGCCGGCAGTGTGCCACCCTTGGCCGGCAGTGCTCCGTCCTTGGCCAGCAGTACTCCTCTCATGGTCGGCAGGCCACTGGTGACTTCCCCTGTAGTGTTTTGGTAAGTTTCAGCAACAAGCACTGAAAGACACCCTGCAAACAGAGCCTCTAAAGAGCAATCGGAAGGCATTTCGAGGCGAAGAACCGAAGCGAGCATGCATGCTTCCCTTCTTCAAACAGAGCTGGAATAGCACCGTTTACTGCTTTCCCTACTTGCTTGTTGTCATTCATTAATCAGTTAATTAATTTGTTAATTAATTAAGTTGTGTAATAATTAGTTGTAGCTAGTTATTCATAGGGTTTTTTAATAATTAATTAGCTTGTGAGTTAGTTAATTAGGTGGCCTGTATTATTCTTTCGGTCCCTCCGAGCGAGGGCAAATTTGTAATAAGTGTGGGTGCGTGTGTGCATGTCTTCCAACCCCCACTTCTTTCTCCCTTTTACTTACCTGCTTTGATGGTTAGTATTTGGACATGTTTACTTTAGCATACCTTATGCTATGCATGCATGCATCATTCATCAGTATTGCATGCACCGGGCTCGGCGCATCATACTAACTGCATAAGTATTTCAAATCTAACTTGGATACATGCTACTTGTGCATTTTCACATGTCATTCATAGACTAGCCGAGCCTACTCTAGTGACATTCCGTATGCGTTGCATTAGGCATTGAAACATGGACTTGGATCATGCATGATTGCTAACATGTTCTTGTTTTGGCACGGAGTACTAGGTGAGCTTTTTCTGTTTTAGCATCTCGCATGAGTGTGAATGTTAAACATAATAGCATGCTTACCATGAGGCTAGCTGCTTATTTGATTACCTGCCTGAATGCCTGTGGGTGAAGGTTGGATTACTTGAATTGGGATAATTCATTGAAATCCGTATTTTAGCCTACTTGCGAGTAGCAAATTCGAAAGCATTTTCTAAACAAACGGATATGCAATGCTTTGTTCCAAATTAGGCGATCTAGTCTATACTTGTTTTGCTGTGCGCATTGCATAGTAATTATAGCTAATTAATCGGAATATGAGCACATAATGTTTTCAAAACGAGATATCATGGTTAGTAGAGGCCGATCTTCGGATCGGGCGAGAGGGGGTGCTCATAGCTGACCTTCCCCGATCGTACCCAAGTTCCCGAGCCGAGGCAACTTTGGTGATGACGGACACGTGGCCTTCGGCACCGAGTCAGGGTTTCCTAAATTCCCCCATTAAAAAATATTTAGGTGACGACTCTGTATCTGGCAAAGCAGTCCATATTTGGCACTTCTTTCAAAAAAATCTGTTTTCAAAAACGATTTGTCGGATTTGGACTCTTTGGTTTAGATTAAGAACCATGACAAATCAAGTCCGAACTGTAGCATGGGGCCCAAGGGCGCGTCTACAGTTTCTGGCGACTCTGCTGGGGAGTTAGAGAACTTGACTCGAACTCATGATATTGTTTTGATTACACTTATGTGTCTCTTTGCATTGCATTTGCATTGGTGCACCTAGGACACCGTGTTTGCCGTGTGCTATTCCTGAACGGTTTGCCGGAGGCTCGCTTCCAGAAGCGTGCCATAAGGCTGACCGGTTGCGGGCTCTGCCACGACGGGAACACAAACCCCGGTTTTACCGGGGCACCCTTTTTGACTATTCGACCTAGTGCATAGTCGGAATCCATAGTGACCATTCCAAGCTAGGACAGGTTGCTTACCCGATCATAGGTTGTTTGCAACCGCTGCGTGCGTAGTGAAACCCTAGTTCCTGACAAAATAGGACAGGGAAACCCCATCCCAACATAGGGTTGTTTGGCTCTCATTTACTTGCTATGTGCTCTTGGAGTGTATCTCTACAGGGAATGCACGCATCAGTTTACAAAGTTTGAGTATCAGGCCTGAGGGCACCAGTATCAGTATTTGTGAGAATCAGTGATAGCTATGGTCTCCGATTCAATTTTGGGGGCAGTGATTTGGGAATAACGAGTAGTCTTTGAGAACAGTGGATTTCAACTTGTCAACCGTGTGTTGATTATACCTGACTATGTGTTGTGTTTAGTTACGCTGTTATGCTGTCCGTTTGTCTGCTCGTTTATTTCCTTATGATTGTTTTGCTTATCTTTTGCTAGGTAGTTTAGCACAATTGCTTCTAACCCAGCAGATATTCCCCAAGCAATCTGGACTAGAGGTCATCGACTCCATCGATCTGAGGATCTGGTAGACGGACAACTAGTGTACCACTCTCTACCCCCGGTTACTAGACGGAGGGCAGTTAGGCAGAGAGCATCAGTTCAGCAGTCAGTACAGAGGGCTTTGTCTACCCCACTTGAGTACAGTAGGGATCAGGATCCAGTTTCTCCCACAGAGAGGGAATATATACCGATAATTCAATCCGATCAGAACAACATGGCCAGTTTAGAGGAGATGGTGTGCCAACTCCAAGAGAGTATGAAAATGATGCAGCAGGATGCTGTCAGACAGGCAAAGTTCGCCAAGCAATAGGCCACGGTTATGAATGAACAAGCAAAGTTAATCGTGAGGTTACAACAGCAAGCCGGAGCATCTGCTTCGCAGCAAGTTCCTCCCCCGCCAGGAGTTCCAACCCTCGGGGAGACAGCTAATGTTCAGAATGATACAGACATTCCCACGGGACTACCTCCACCCCCGATCCTACCCCAGTTATCTAAAACACCCATTAACCTACCGGACTCTCCCTTTGAGTTCGAGACAGATCCCACAGCACTGAAGTTGAGCAAGCTTGAAAAGCTGTTCAAGAGGTCCCAGGGAGTCAAGACCATCCCTGACATTGAAGCGAGATATACCGATGCAGCTGTGACGCTGCCTGACAGATTCAAAATGCCTCATATCGACCGATTTGATGGATCTGGGGACCCCATGGTGCACCTGAGGTTGTTTTCAGATATTTTAAGGCCGATGGGCCTCACCAGACTGCAGAAGCTGTCTCTGTTCGGCCGGACCCTGTCGGGTGTGGCGGCCATATGGTATGCCAAATTAGAAGATGACGTCAAGAGAAATTGGGACGAGATGGCTGAGGCCTTCATTGCGCAATACTCATACAATACACAAATCGAGATTATGACCTGTGATCTTGAGACAACAAGGCAAGAGCCTAAAGAGAGGTTCTCGGAATTCGTGACTAGATGGAGGGCCAAGGCTTCGATGATGACCTTAAGGCCCATAGACAAGGGTCAGATTCGGATGATTGTGTGCAATCTTCAGCCGAAGTTGATGCAGAAGATGATTGTACTCCCTTTCCCTACCTTTTCTGATCTACATGAAATGCGGGTACAGATTGAGGATGCCTTGAAGCAAGGCTTAATTGATAATGACCGGGAGCAACCCCGAAGAACTTTCAATCGCAGCAGTAATGCGGGCCCGAGCGGCGCTACAACTACAAGAGCCTCCGAAGTGGGTATGGTCACCACCAACTCCCCTCCAAGAACCATGGCAGCTACGCCATTCTCCGGCGCATCGCGGAAGCCATACACAAACAGCCAAATACCCACCCAAAAACACAAGAACCTTCGCTCCACTGTATATGCCCCTATCCAAAGCTCTGGGGGTTTTAATCAAAAAAGGGCACTTGAAGCCCCTAGAGCTGCGGCCATTACTGGAAAAACTTTCCCCTACCCACAACCCAGCCAAATATTGTGCATATCACCAACAGCACGGTCATGACACCGATCTGTGCTACCGATTACGTCATGAGATTCAAGATCTCAT